>BMAO01012632.1:0-96372 GCA_019973975.1 Trichonephila clavata | reverse complement strand
GTAGATTTTTCAAAGTAATTCTTCAAACGTAACGTATTTATTTGCATAATATTAGATCAGTGATAAACTTTAAATTGTTTTTGTATATGTCTTTCTTAAAAGTAAAAATAGGTGCTTGAAACTTTATTTTGTAGTAATTTATTTAGCATGTTTTAATGTTGGAAATCATTGCATCGTATTAATTCAAATTTGTATATCAGGTCTAGCTCTAAAGTTTTAAATAGTTTTTTTCCCCCCGCTTTGTTTTGATTGTTTTTCATCTGCAATGCCTAAACGGAAAAGAAGCATTACAGGTGATGCTGCCCGTAGAAGGCAGGCAATTAGAGAAGGCAAAAGAAGAGCCACTGAAACTGAAGGAGAAAGAAGTCACCGATTGGCAGCCATGGCACAACGTGACCAGGAGAGAACAGCGGAGGAAACGGAAGAACAGAGAAGTCACCGACTGTCAACCATTGCACAACGTGTCCAGGAGAGAAGAGCGAAGGAAACGGAAGAACAGAGAAGTCACCGATTGGCAGCCATGGCACAACGTGACCAGGAGATAAGAGCGGAGGAAACGGAAGAACAGAGAAGTCACCGACTGTCAACCATGGCAGAACGTGTCCAGGAGAGAAGAGCGGAGGAAACGGAAGAACAGAGAAGTCACCGATTGGCAGCCATGGCACAACGTGACCAGGAGATAAGAGCGGAGGAAACGGAAGAACAGAGAAGTCACCGACTGTCAACCATGGCACAACGTGTCCAGGAGAGAAGAGCAGAGGAAACGGAAGAACAGAGAAGTCACCGACTGACAACCATGGCACAGCATGCAAGAGGACGCCGTCTGAACGTCACTGAAGAACAAAACTTCCTTCAGATACAAACTTTTTATGCCGCAAGAACCTTTCTTTACCCGGTTGTTGAAGAGCATAACTGTGGAGAAATGGGCAATGTTTGTCTGAAATGTGGGGGTTTGTATTTTGGGGCAGAAAAGAATGTCAGAGGAGCTTACACCCATTGCTGCCATAATGGGAAGATAATTGAAGAAGCTTCAACATATCCAGTAGAAATGAAAGGATTGATGGATGGTAGCCATGATTTATCTGAGCATTTCAAGAAAAACATAAGGTCGTACAACAGTGCTCTGTCCTTTGCTTCAATGGGCGCACAGATTGTACCACCAGCCGGTAGAGGAGCATATTGCTTCAGAATTCATGGTCAAATTTATCACAGGACTTCTCATTTACATCCAGCTCAAGCAGGAGAAGAAAAATTTGCTCAGTTATATGTTTTGGATTCTGAACTTGCTACTTGTCGACGAATGGAGCGTTGTCAAAATTCTGAATGCAATCTGGAACTTATGAGAAGATTTGATGAGATAATTAGAAGAGTCAACCTTTTGCTGCTGCGTACAAAATGATGTGGGAACTGGAGCAGCAGGTGATTCGTGAAGAAGGACATGAGACGTCGGAAAACGTTACCATGTACATCAGTGATAAGAGACTTGATTCTGACCAGCACAGAGGAAGATATAATGCTCCAAAACAAATGAGGTTGCAATGGTGTTTAAAAGCTCTGATGGCATTCCACCAAATAACCGGGATATCTGCATTTATCCCAAACAACGCCAACTGTTCAGGATTAATACTCTCAATCCTAACTGTGATCCAATGACTTACGTTTTATTTTTTCCATGTGGTGAGAAAGGTTTTCGCGTTCATCAAAGTTTTACTGAGTTACAGTTTTATGTGCACCGTTTATCAGTTAGGAAAGATATTTTCAATCCTATTTTGTATGGAGGTAAGCTTATGCAGCAGTATGTTGTGGATTCTTATGTTAAGGTTGAGGGTAACCGTTTGAATTTCATTCGTCACAATCAGAGAACACTGCGAGTTGAATCGTATTTGGGTCTTGCTGACCACGTGAATGCTCTGGCTACCGAAGCTGGCATGAAGGCAGGTGTTACCCTCATTCTGCCATCAAGTTTCATTGGAAGTCCTAGAGCAATGCAACAGAACTTTCAGGATGCCATGTCGGTTGTTAGAGATTTTGGTAAGCCCGATTTGTTTTTGACTTTCACTTGCAACCCAAAGTGGAAAGAGATCAAAGACAACCTTTTTCCTGGACAAAAGCCTCATGATCGTCCCGACTTAGTTGCCAAAATTTTCGACATCAAGAAGAAAGCACTTTTGCAAGATTTGAAAAAAAACGGTATTTTTGGTCACATAGTTGCAGACATTCATGTCATAGAGTTTCAGAAGAGAGGACTACCGCACATGCATCTATTGCTCATATTAGCAGAAGAGGATAAAATAAGGGACCCGGAGAGCATCGATCGGTTAGTCTCAGCAGAACTGCCAGACAAGACAGTGGATCCTAGATTGCATGAAATTGTCAAATCTACAATGATTCATGGACCTTGTGGTGTGTTGAACCCCAATGCTCCATGTATCGTTGATGGTGTTTGCACAAAGGGATACCCCAAGCAATTTAGAGAAACAACTGCTGAGAACATCAATGGTTATCCAATGTATAGGCGTCGTGACAACGCAAATCATATTGTGATAAATGGCAATGTTGTTGATAATAGGTGGATTGTGCCGTATAACCCATACCTCACCAAAAAATACAATGCCCATATTAATGTGGAAATCTGCAGTTCGCTGAAGTCCGTCAAATATATCTTCAAGTACGTTTACAAGGGTCATGACTGTGCAAAGGTTGTCTTCGAGGACAATGGCCAGGGGCTAATTACATGGGATGAGATACAGACCTTTTTGAATGCAAGATATGTATCTGCGCCTGAAGCAATGTGGCGACTTCTAGAAAAGAAAATGCACGAGAAATCCCATGCAATCATTCGTTTGCCAGTGCATTTGCCAAACATGCAGCCGGTGTACTTCTTGGATGATGAAGAGCGTCAAGCACTGGAAAGAGCTGCTCAAAGGAATACCATGCTGACAGCTTGGTTTGAATTGAACAGAACGGATCCTGATGCCAACAGATACATATATGCTGACATTCGAAGCATTTTGTTTGGAAGAACAATAAATGGGAGAGACGTGTACGATTGGGAGACCGAATTGTGTCAAGGTTATATTCTGTTAGTCCGAAAGACATTGAACGATTTCATCTACGGATGCTTCTGTTTCATGTTCCGGGAGCTAAGTCTTTTGAAGAGTTACGAACCTTTGAGGGTGTTGAAATGATTTCTTTCAAAGAGGCGTGTCGTGTTAGGAATTTGTTGGAAGATGATGGTGAGTGGAGAAACTGCTTGAGGGAGGCATGTAGCTTTCAAATGCCATCAAAGTTAAGGCAGTTGTTTACTTTTATTTGCGTTTTTTGTAATCCAACATCACCTCTGGCACTTTGGGAAGAATTCAAATCTTATTTGTCTGAAGATTTTGAGTTCCACACCTCAGTGCAGCAAAGTGTAGATCTTGCATTGCACAACATAGCCGATCAACTTCATGCTCACAACATGACCCTCATGAGCATTGGATTGCCAGAACCTGCCATTTCTCACGCATATGTCAATACAGATTTTTACAACTTAGAAGAAGAAAGGCAAGAAGGTGAGAGACTAATGTCAATGTTGAATCCGGAGCAGCGTACAATTTTCGATGCAGTTATTCTTGCAATCCAAGATGTTGACGAGGCTTCATCTAAGGCATTTTGTGTGAATGCTTTTGCTGGGTCCGGCAAAAGTTTTTTTATTCAATGCCATAATTCATTCAGTAAGAGGATTGGGGGAAATTGTTGTTCCTGTTGCATGGACTGGAATTTCAGCTATAATTTTGGAAGGCGGCAGAACAGCGCATTCAAGATTCAAGTTACCGGTCCCCATTCTGGATAATTCATCATGTGGTGTTCGTCATAACACTGAAGAGGGGAAATTTCTTAAGGCGGCGAAGATTATTATCTGGGATGAGTGCACTATGACTCCTCATCATGCTTTGAGTGCAGTTGACAGGCTTTTCAGAGATCTGATGGACTTAGACGTACCGTTTGGAGGCAAGGTTTTTGTTCTTGGTGGTGACTGGCGACAGATTTTACCTGTTGCAGTACATGCTAATAGAACAGCAATTGTTGAGACTTGCTTGAAGAATTCACCTCTTTGGAGCTCATTCAAGCAATTTTCACTCTTTAGGAATATGAGAACTGAACCCCATGAACAGGATTTTGCAAGTTGGCTTCTGCATCTCGGCAATGGAACTTTGAAGAATGACTGCCAATTAGGAGAAGATATTGTGGAAATTCCCGAAGAATGTGTCGTGAAGGAGTCCATTGTTGATGAAATTTTTGGATCATCTGTTTTTGATATGGAAAATCTGTCGGGAAAGGCTATTTTATGCCCCAAGAATGAGGATTCTCTGAAAATCAACGAACAAGTTTTAGCAAGATTTCCAGGCCAGAATGTTACATATTTCAGCGCAGACAGCATTATTTCTGAAGATCAAAAAGAACAGAACAATTTTCAACTGGATTTCATCAACGGAATAACTCCTTCTGGAATGCCACCACACATACTTAATTTTAAAGTAGGAGCCGTGATTATGTTGCTCAGGAACTTAAATCCATCTGCAGGACTGTGTAATGGAACGCGTTTGATTATTCGGAAACTGATGCCCAATGTAATAGATGCTGAAATTTTGACTGGGCATACAAAAGGCTCACGTGCCTTTATTCCGAGAATTACGCTTCATCCTTCTGACAGCAATCTACCTTTCCAACTTCAAAGGCGACAGTTTCCAGTTCGGCTTGGTTTTGCTATGACCATTAATAAATCTCAGGGACAGACTCTTCAAAAAGTAGGAATATATTTGCCCCAGCCAGTATTTTCTCATGGGATGTTGTATGTTGCCTTCTCAAGAGCTACATCCATGCATTACGTTCGCGTTTTGGTAAACGACACGAAGAAACAAGGGAAATTAAATGGTTCAAATAGAGTTTTTACAAAAAATGTTGTTTTCCGTGAAGTTTTACTTTAAGCTTTTGTGATACGTTAGAGTGTAAGATGCCCTTGATTCTCAAATGCATTAAGTTGTCGAATCTACAATGGTTCATGGACCTTGTGGTGTGTTTTACCCCAAGTTTCTGTGTATTGTTGATGGGTGGTACTTACTTTTTTGCTTTTTTTTATCTAACACAGTTTCTGTGTATTGTTGACGGATGACGTGGTGCATAAAATAGATTTTTGGTGTTCATTGGAAAGCATTTTGGATATGATGAGAGTATTCTTCAGTTGGTTTTATAACACACATACATATCATATTAATAAAAATGTCACTTTTTCTTTATCAATGTTCTTTTAATTATGTTGTTTTTCGTAAAGTTTTACTTTAAGCTTTTGTGATACGTTACAGTGTAAGATGCCCTTGATTCTCAAATGCATTAAGTTGTCGAATCTACAATGGTTCATGGACCTTGTGGTGTGTTTTACCCCAAGTTTCTGTGTATTGTTGATGGATGGTACTTACTTTTTTGCTTTTTTTATCTAACACAGTTTCTGTGTATTGTTGACGGATGACGTGGTGCATAAAATAGATCATGTTTTTTTAACTGTTAGAAAAAATTTCATACCACTGAATTCATCACCAATAATTTTATGAATTCTTATAAAAAATATTTCTTGAATATGTGAAACATTTTATACACATGTGTAAAATAATGAGCAAAACATAGTTAGCCATATATTTTTAAAAAATATTATAAAACTGATTATCTTTATTTTTTTAAAAATTTAGTTTCAAAAAAGACATTTTATGAATTTCATTTGTCATTTTGTACGTTCTTTTGTCAATGCACATATGTATGCACTCGGTAAAAGCCCGTGCAACGCCGGGCCATGAAAGCTAGTCTACACTATTAAAATTCGAAGGTAAACAAACGTATCTATCTATCTATGTATGTGCGTCTATCTTCTCACGAACGGCACCACACAGAAAGTCGCGGAAGGTACCAAAAGATCGGGAATTTTCCGGGGAAGCCGTATTGCCTATTTATATTCCGATATTGTAATTAGTTGAAAAGATATTAATTAAAAACCTGAAAACCCCGTTTTTTTCGTGCAAATTTTGATTTGTCTCCATTGTTGCAGCAATGTTATTGTTACAACAGTGACAAAAGCAGGCGTCGAAAATCGGTTTTCAGCCAAACTTGCAATTTCATGACGTTGCTCTGTTGTCTGTATTAACTTACTCTGTTTAAAAATAAATGCTTTTAATGTGTGACTAACTTGAAATGTATTATTAAAATCCTAATGTCTATAATGTTTTACATTTTTTATAAATTTTCTTGGATTTAAATTCCAATAGAAAGAAAGTTACAACTATTTTTCAAATAGATTGGTACATTGTATATCTCTCTTAACGCTGCCAAGTTAGACTGTGTTGGAATATAGTAAAACTTTTTTAAAAAATTTTTAGAATTTTGTAATTTTGAACAACTTTTATTTTTTCAATTTTCGCACATAAGCTATTTTTAAAAAAGGCACTTTTCCATTTCAAAGAGATTGCAACGAAAAAAAATTGCTAAAATCACCAAATGTCAGTAATGATTAATTGTGATAAACCTACGACAGAATTGACCGGTTTGAGAGCTTATGGAGCATGTGCAGACAGCTACTTTCTGATACATCAGAACTGATAGTTTTCTTTATTTTCCAGAAAAGCAATTTAGTGAAAAACTTTAAGAGAATATAAGAAAATGCTGAAATGCTTTCATCAAATAATATTATTTACATTTTAAATCTTTATGCAGTGATATGAAAAAATCTTTTGGTTTTCTTTCCCATACTTCTTTTTTTTACAGTTACATATTTTTAATCGAATAATCAAACACACATCCAGATATAAGCAGTCATTTCCAGTGCAGGTTTATCCATTGGGCGCTTGGGCCGGGTGGCAAGGGGCCCAGGGACCCAAAAGGACCAGGATAAGCTGGACTTAACTAGATTTTTTGATTACAAATTTCGATTCTCCAGTACCAAAGAAGCATGTAGATATTCTGTGCTTAGGGCCCGTGATGAGTTTAATCAGCACTGGTCGTTTCAATAGATAATGGTAAAAAAAATTTTTTATTCATTATTTAATAAAAATGGATATAAATTAATATAAAAAAAACAAATTATATTATATTTTAAAATTATTATTCATTACAAAATTAGTTATTTAGTAGTAAAATTATACTCTATCTTTTTTTTCTTGTGGATAAAACTAGATTAGTTTTATAACTTAGAAATCAAAAATAGAATTTTAAAGAAAGACTTTATCACTGGGGAAAAAAAAAGAGAGAGAAAAAGAGCTATACGCATGAAAAAGCCCATGTAACGCCGGGCTTAACCAAAAGAAACGGAACCTGTCTGCGTATAATGGAAAAAAAATTAAAGACATTTCGGAAAAAATAATTTTAATGACATAAGTATAGAAATCACACACACATCGCGAATACACTCTCACCCAGAGATGCGGGCATTGAGAGGGAAAAATTAAAATTTCATTGGGATAAAGTTATACTCTCAAAAAGACCGTGCAACACCGGGCTGAGTGGAGGATAAACATACCCACCCAATGGAGTAAAGAGGTGAAAGATATTTCAAAAGAGGGAAATTTAGTGACATTGATACAAAAATCCCACACAAATACACCAGGAAGAGTGCTTGCACCGAGATAGGAAGGAAGATTTTTTAAGGCAATAATATTTATACACTTGAACAAGCCCGAGCAACGCCGGGCCATGAAAGCTAGTTTCTTATAAAATCAGATACACAGTATTCATATATGAATTCATGACAACGGAAATACCTGCTGTGTTTACCATTTTTATGTGACAAGCAATATTAACTTTTTGAGAAATGTGATAAACTAATATGCAACATGATGCTTGTCAGAAATAGCATTATTTAATCTAATTAATAAAAGAATTAAAAAAATTAAATCGTTTCAAATGAGATATGCAAACACCGTATTTTTATTTTCATTCTCATTTTTAGTGGAAAAACTCCTTGTTTTTTGCTATTAACATAATTTCTACAATTAAAACTAAAAAGTACATATAACCTCTCCTATGAACATTTTAATTTTAATGCTTTAGTTAAGAATGAAAAATTTATCGCAAAGCACAATAAATGAAACCCAGTATGCGTGTGTATATTAGAAAGTACGAAAAAAAAAATCATGATTTACAAGTAAATAAATCTCATAAGTTAAACGAAGACTAATTCTTGAAGTTTGAACCTAGAGCAAGATTTATTAAAAGATTAAATGAAAAAGCCAATTGAAGAATGGAAAATCTATCATATTTTTTAAAGATCTAAGAGACAAGGTATGATGTAGGATAAAGCTTGCTTTATATATTAGATCCAACCTTCCCCTTCAAGTTTATGCATACCATATAAACACACATCAATGCTTTCAACCTTCATATTTTCAGTTTTAGGTATATTCGCCGTATAACGCGCACCTTTTTTTTTTTTTTAACGAAGAAACTTGTAATGCATAGATGCTTCTTTTTCTTTGAGGTCCATAGTGCTTTAGTGGACAATGTAAGTGGATAATTCATCATTAAACCTGACCTAACTAAAATATACTTTTAAAAAATTGCCATATAACTAACCATTGAGATGAATGGAAGATGACTTTTAATTTAGGGATCAGAGTAATAGTAAAGGTAAAGATGAAATAGAACGTGTGTGAGTGTGCGTATAGTGTTATTCAATTTTATAAATATCAACTAAATTAAAGAAATTCTTAGAAAAGCATTGGCATCTTCTGAAAGGTAGTTGCGTGTAAATTAATTTTCTATTCATAAATTGACTAGATTTTTTTTACTAGTTAAATCAAACTAAACTCACCAAAAGTTTCAAAAATTTGGAAATCATTGATCCGGATATCCAAGATGTTTTAAAGTATTGTTTATTTATTTCAGAAGAAAGCCCAATAATTAAAGTGCGTTTTTCCCAATGAAACGGAACTTGTAAAAGGATGTATCGATTGTCACTTCTTGTATAAAAGGTCAGGTTATACAAATAAAGAAAATCAAAGAAATTCGTTCTAGATAAATAAGAAGAGAATTCTCAGCAAACAGGAACTGTTAATCTGTTTGTTTTTGTATACAATTGCAGGTTAGTGTGAAAGAATGGACGGATGTCAGGGAATTGTTTTTGAACAATGTATCAAGATTTAGGTTATACAAAAACTAATTATTTTCATGCACAGAATCTTAAAAATTCGGAATTTTTCAACTTCAATGCATCTCTGGCGAGAAGTTAAATTTGCCATTTCAAATACCAATTATTCAAACATTTTAGGTTGAGCAATTGAAAAATAATATCTCGAGACTTATAAAGAATTATAATTAGACATTTGTAACGTAGCAAATATAATGCTTGAATTATTAAACATAGGAATTTTTTGAAATAAATTAAAGATTTTTTTTTAAATAAATGTTTGCTTTTATATTTAAATTATAAGTAGATTGAATTTTGATTTCAGAAGACATGGAAGAAAAATCCGTAAACCAGTGTTTCTCAAGCGACCAATTCGCGTGTTCAACCAGTATGTTTGCGACCCAATTTTCAAACATATATATATATATATATATATATATATATATATAATTTTCATCGCTCCCCTTCTGTACAATAACAATGTATTTAATGCAATGCTAATGTACTAGGGCACTAAAGCTACAATATGATTTCATTTATAAACCATACAAATAATCAAGATAAGTATTAAATTTTGCGTATAATTTTGCATAAAATAAGCTCATGAACTCACTAGTAATTACTAAACATGTGTTCTTAACTTAGTATTGATAAGTTGATTAACATAGATGTATGTGCAGTACTGATACATTTATAAGTGTATTATATCATTGTAAATGTGTCAGAATGCAAATTGTTTTGCTTCTATTCAGTGAACTAATAATTTTTAAATAATCTTTTGTTTTCGACTTTTCGATATGTTCGCGCGCCCCACGTAGAGTTATCACCCCCTCTAGAGGGGCGTGCCCCATAGTTTGAGAAACGCTGCCGTAAACTGTTATTATCTTTCATTCTCCTTTTCAATAATGTGGCCAAGGTAGCCGAGTAGTCCTGGTCGCGAACTCGTGGCCGACTTTGTCGAGTCATCAGTTTCAGTAATGTTGGCATTGAAGACCCTTAAAGAAGAGGGGCTTAGAAATCAGTCAAGGCTCAAAAGTCTCATGTTAGTGGGTTTACTTTTATTCTATTTATTAATGTCCCACTCTGAAGGGTTGGTATTGGTAAGGTTATTGGTGACTGTTTTTTTTTAATTTTAGACTCTATTAAGTGATAAGGACATAATTTGAGTTGGTATTCCACTCTACAAAATTCTACACCAATGCAATAGATTTGCTTAGGATAAAACTCGCGACTTTCTGATTCGTAAGCCTGTAACATACCACTGGACAAAAATGATCATTTCAGACTGGAAGCTGTTACTGGCTTACATAGATACCACCGCTACACACTCTCCAATCAGTTAGTCGGTGGATAAGCGAATGAACGATGTAGTTGTTATGGCGAGCGTGTGAGCTATTGTTGTTGAGCCAATTGGATCTGAAGGATTCGTTTGCTGCATCATGTGAATCTGACGGCTTTGTTTGCTGCATTATGTGAACCTGACGGATGGCTTGTTTCCTACATCATGTGGATCAAATGGCTTTGTTTGCAGCGTCATGTGTGCCTGACGGCTTTGGTTGCTCTTTCGGTGGGTACATGGCGCCACGACAGCTGCGTGGAGGTAGCGTTTTTCTTTGTTGAGCTTCAAGATCATCAAATGCGGAGGATAGAGTTTACGACCTTCTGATTCGTAAGCATGTAACATACCCCTAAACCAAAATTATCACTTCAATTTGGAGGCTGTTACTAACTTATATAGGTATCACCGCCACAGATTTTACGTGCATCAGTTCCTCTACACAGGCGGATCTCCAGTGGCATCAGGACTCAAATTTACAAGCTTGTGTGACAACCAGAGCTACCAAGATCGTCATGTTGGTAAATACAGCATTAATGTGTGCAGAATGTGCAAAATGCTGAAAAATATATTCCTTTACATTAACAGTAGTTTTCTCTTTGTATTGTTTTTCCAGAATTGTGCATCTTTTAAAAAGTTGAGTAGGTTACGATGAAAAATATTACTCTAAAGATGATGATTTTTAAAGTATCCCCTCGAAACAAGATAAAAATGCGATGAAGTGGAATACTAATTTTATCATGTTAATGAAACATGCATACTCTTTGGAAAACTCGCAAGTAAAAAAAATATTCATTCACTTTAAAAGTTATTTGAGACTTTTTTGCCTATATATTTATTTCGTTACATTAAACGGATACCATTAACAAATTAATGAGATATTGGTAATATATAAATTAAGCTCATCGATTTCAAATTGCTTTCTCATCTGATTATCTACCATAAAATCTTACAGTTTAAGGTACTATCGAGAAGTTTGTAGTGCTGATGTGAAAACTCTACTTTATTTTGTTAACTATTTATAAAATTTAGGTATTTGAAATTCCTTAAAATATTTCTTAAATTCTTTATATAAATTGAAAAAAGTTAAAGCAAATTTTATTAGGTATGCCTCTTAAGAATGTGAAGCAAATCAAATAGAATTTGAAAACTCATATATTTGGAATTCAGATGGAAGAGTTTGTTTTAATCTCAGTGAAGACATTTTACCAAGAAAATCTAAATCTTTTTTTAACGTTACCTATAAGCATTAAATTCAAACTTATAAGCAGGGCTTTATTATAAGAAATCTAAAACAGACTTTTAAAAATGTTAAGTGCAAATAAATTACTTATCTCTCAAATATCTGTCAGAAAGATTTATCTCGGATCCAATCCTTTCTTATAAAGCTTCAACAAAAAATATTTAATTTATTAACGGACAGCTTGTCAATATTTATATCACACGTGAACTAACGAGCAATCTTGTCTTCTAATACAATCCATTTAATACATTTTGCAATGACCTTTAACCATGCTTAAAAAGTAACATCTTAATTAGAAATTTACTGTAGGAGATGATAAAATTAATTTAAGCCAATACAATATGATTGAAGAATTTGTTTAACTTTTAGCACGCATAATTTTATTTCAGTAGCTATTGCTATAATAAACAGCAATTTACATTAATTCTTATGTTTCTTATACATAAGTAACGGCGTGCTCACGTATAAGAAACTGGTTTGTGGTGTTATTCATAACGTCATGCGAATATCTTAACATTCGGGGAAAACTTCATAAAATGTTGATTGTACCTACACTTTTTTCAAAATACGACACGAGGATGAGATCTATACCATCCTCTGCATAAAAGGCAAAAACAAAACAAAAAATAAATAATAAATAAATGCATGAACTTACTGCAGCTCTAAATAAGTCTGTTAAAACTATTTACTGGGCTTTCTAAACAAGAACTGACGTACACTCTAAGACATCAATCAAGAAGACCGCGAGTCACAAGTAATAGAAATGATAGGAAAATTAGGAAAAATGGCTTCAACACAGAAAATAGCAATACCTAGGGTGTCAACATTGAATATTATAAGGAAAATGACTCCTAAAAAAATGAAGGAGGCAGGATATATTGTTCATAAAAAAATCCTTTGAAACTCCTGCTTAAAATGTGTCAAGAAGAAAAACAACTTATGAGGCTTTAAATGACGTGGCCTATGGTGAGTAGTGACTTTTAGAATTGTTCACTGACGAAAAAGAAATGAAATATAGAAAACCATGATGGGCTCATATATTACTGACATGACCTGTGTAAAATATCAAGGAAATTTTAAAGCAGGCAACAAGGCTTATGATGATTTTAGCAGATTTTGCCTTCATTGACCAGAAAAGTTTATTAAGTTTTATAATGTTCGCATTTCAGTGCAAAAAGTCACCTTGAGCACAATAATGTCAAAATAATAAAGTGTAAAGAGCTTTCTCAAAACATTAATGGTAAAAAAAACACTGAGAAAAAGATTAAATAACGTTTAAACTTTTATTTAATAGCCAGCGTCATACAAATAAGCAAAAACAATACAGGGTTAACAATTATAGCGTCAAAGCAAAAAATATGATGGTTAATTAGAAAAGCTTCCACTTTCCCCAGAACCTCCCCCTTGATTTTTTCAGTAGAGATACTTGAAATAGAATAGATACATAAGTCTTCCATCTAACATAGAAATCCTTTTTCAAGTGGACAATAGACCGACCGCACTTGTTGTCAGTTGTCCATGTATTTCATTTAACACGTAACCTAGCTACACATGTGTTCAGAAAGGATGGCCCTATTGTTATGAAGAAATGTATAGGACTGTGCATTTTGCGTCGGACCGACATGATGATTTATGATTCGTCTGTGAGAATTGCGAGTGTGGCATGCAGCACCAAATAGCGCAGGGGTCGGACTGGACCCTTCCTTGAAGAATCAATGGTGTTGGAGACAGTGTCTAAGAGAATTGATAACAAATCAAACAGATTTTTAAAGATAACACATTTTTTCATGAAAAAAATTACTGATGTTCAGTATGTATTCTTTTAATAATTGTTTTAATACTTAATTTTAATAATTGTTTTTAATACACAAATGTATTCTTTAATTACAGTATTTTTAACTTCTGTATAATATTTATATTGTATAATATGTACTTTAAAAAATACTTCAAAATAACTTAATACACACACACATATGTACAATTGTTGTTTTATTACGCAGTTTCAGATTTAAATATGTTAGAAAAAAATTTCTCTTCGTATATGTTGGGAGTTTTTCCCTTCCCTCTTGATAATTCGAAGTTTTTCATTGTTAGCTCAAAATTCGAATTATCGAAAGTCGACTGTAAATAATTTAATCCAAAACTTGTTCGAAAATGATCTTGTTTAATCTTAAATTTTTTAATTACATGTAGTATGCAGAAATAACTAACGATTCATTCATAAATGACCTTTGATGTGTAGTACACAATAATGTTATCAAAAGATCTTTATCTATTCTATAATAAAGCAATTTCTGAGGGTTTTCGAAACGCTGTTTGTCTTCCACTTTCAATATCGTAAATATCAACATGGTCCTTATTACTATTGAAAACTCTTTGCACATTCAGTACCAAATAATACATGTTTACATTTCATAATATTGTGTACGATGCGGTCATTCCGTCATCTTTAGGGATTCAAATTTCAACATCAAATCAATATTACAGAATCGTAAAATGGATGTTAACACCGTCAATAAACATCTAGGGGAAATAGCTTGTATAAATAAAGCTTTAAAAAATATTTTTTCATCGATTTCTAGAAACAAAATTATCCTTAAAATTTTTACGTTTTCAGTAATTCTTAAATATTTACTGTCTTTTTGATTGATAGAAAATTTATCTAAAAATGAAAAAAAATAGCTTAAATATCCGTTAATCAATTTTCCAGACTTTTACTATATGAAATTAATGACAGCACGGTGGATAAGAGATAGCGCTCCCGCCTTGTAAGCCTCAGGTTACGGGTTCGATCTGGGCTGGAATTGATAGGTTTTCCGAATGCGCAAAAATCTTAGGCATACATATCATGGGATTATGTGGTATGTAAAAGATCCCTTGGGGGAGTATCAATTTGGCTCTGGTACTCTCGATAAAATAAAATCACGGCATCCGACGAGAGAGAGATAAAATTGTATAAATTCAAGTGTCAAAAACTTGGTAGTGAGAACTGCCTCTAGATGGGGCCACCAATAAAATGGCTCTCATTGTTAAGGAATTGCCGTATCTGCAAAGGCTATACTGCTATATGTCGCTCGTTTGAAAGGGAAACAAATACATGGATTAAGGAAAGATGTTTTTTATATTGAATGTCTTTAATATAAAGAAAAAAAGCAAATAAAAAATAAACAAATCGAAATTTTATAAAGGAAACATTTTTGATGAAAATTATTAAGAAAGAAAAGCTTTACTCATTAAACAATCAATCATATCAACAAAAATTAAGTTGATTAATAAATAACTTTAAATGTATATGTCTTATATAAATATAACTTTTTATTTTAAATAATTATTCTAATAATCACTTAATTCTTTCCAATGCAAATAGTGTAACGCTCTTGTTTTACAAATCCGGAAATATTATTGTTTCCCTTTTTGAAAAGAAAAAAACAGATGAAATTTACCATTTCTTGTTACCTCTTCTTAGAATTGATTATTTTTCAAATCAGAAAAAAAAAGAAGTTTATACGCCTCTTTTGCTAGCATGGTTAAAACATGAGGGGAAAATACTTAAGGAAACCAGTATTTCTTGTGAAGTTCATGATGCAATAAAATTATAGCCAACATATGTGGGAGAAAAAAATAGCTTTCTTTTCAAGCTTGTCCAAACTTAACTTCCATGGCACTTTTTTTTTTACTTTAGAAAAAACTCACACACACATTTTGAGAAAACTATACAGAGTTTTAGAAAAAACGTTACTATACTGAGTAAAAAACTTGTAACTTTTCAATTGTTTCATTTGAATTTTAAAATCATTTACCGCGATTTTTTTCGTTTAGTTTAAATAGAACTTTTTAGAAAAATATTCTAAAAAGATGCAAAAATCTTACCATTATTCTTCTTATGATAGAATAAATTTTCTAAACCCATAGTAAACAACAGACAGCATTCAACCAATTTGTTTCTTGTAAACAAGTACTAATAAATTTGCTTTTGGAACTAAAAATGTTTTAGTACTTTATTTGTGCTAGCATTCAATATTCATGAATCGAATATAATTTAGTTCCGATATAAATTAATTTTGAATTCAAACATATTACGTATTTCTGCATTTGCTAAGAAAGAAAACTAATAAAATATATTATATTTTAAATAGCAACTTTAGTAGGCATATACAATCATAAATTTTTAATTTATACGTAATTTTTGTCAAGTTTAAAATGACTGAATTTAAGCTGATAATAACTCTTTTGCAATATTAATAAATGAAATATCTCTTACAAACAGATTTGATTTACATGCTTATTACGATATATATCTATATAAAAGAATGAATATAAATTATCAAACAACAATTAAAAGCCTTATCAAATGTTTCATGTAAATATAAAATATTACAAGTATTCTTTATAACACACAATATCAAACATCAATAAACCAGTATTTCTCAAACTATGGAGAATAGGGGGGCGTAATAGATCTACAACGGGGTCGCAAACATATTGAAAAGTCACGATAACAAAAAATTATTTTAAAAAATTAATTTACTGATAGTAAACAAACAAAATACATTCTGACATAATAAAAAATAATATACACATTTACACTGATATAATACGATGATCAATGTATCTTTGCTGCACAATGTATTTTAAAATTATTTTAACAATACTAAATTTAGAACAAGTTTAATAATTACAAGTGACCTCATGGGCTTGTCATATACAAAATTATATGCGAACACTAATTTTTATATTGATAATATGTACAGTTTATAATTTATTTTTATAATAAATATTTTAAATGCCGATCAAAAGTGACAATTAATTTTCGTAATTAATTTGAAAAATGCCGATTAAAAGTGACGTGATTCGGTCCCTAATGCCACCGTTTTTCACATAGGCGTGCGTATGTGATGTATTGGGGGAGGGGGAGGAATAAATAAGCAAATCCTCTGAAACAAGTAAATACTTCACAAGCACTGTCAAGGTCCTTTAATTGCATTCCTAAGCCTTCGGAATAATTTGATGGATAGCAGTTCACAGAAAAGATCGTACTTCGGAAAGACGTATATATACGTCCGGGGCAATTAAAACTTCGGTTGAGTGGGACTTTTATATACGCCGGTGATTGAAAAGGTTAAAGTTGTATCGTAGCTTTAACGTCAAAGTATAGTATTATTGAATGCAATACATTATATAGAAAGGGAGCGCAATGAAAATTATGATTAAATATTAGGTAGAAAATATTGAAAGTTTGAGAAGCACTACATTAAACTATGTATGACTATACTAAAAAAAATTCATATCATAATTCACTTGTCGCAATTTATTTTATTTATATAATTATATGCTTATTCGTGTGAAAAATATTTTGAGTTGTAACGTGCTACGAATTTTTTATTAAAAGGGGTTGACTTATTGTTAAGTTTATATTTTGTTTATATCATTTTTCTTTAAAAAAAGAAAATTGACTTAGAAGAGTGTTTTAAAATATGAAATAAATTTTAGAAAATTTTTTTATAATCTGTTTTTTAACTATTTTTATTGATCTTCCAAAACTCTTAACAATATTATTTAAAACATTTCTTTTTTATTGCCGTAGGTGTACAGAAACAAAAAAACATCACAGTAAGATATTAAAAGAAGAATTTTTTCTTGCATAAATCGTTGCTCTAATATTTTACACATTTTCTTGTGAAAACATAATTATTTAATAAAAACCGTTAAACCTCAATTGAATATGATTAAGTTCGTAATAATTAAAGATTTCTTTTTCAAACTTTTTGCCTAAGTTTTCCCATTATTTTCCCATTATGTTTCGCTTAATTCTTTTTAGCTTGTGCTATTGTTTAATATAACTGGTTGCGTACACCTCTCATTTAAACTCATTAATGTTTGAAAGAATTTACTTTCCCATTATTGATAAATAGCTACATCAACCGGAATATAGCATTTTTTAATGAAGGGTATTAACAGCGTCGCGCGGAATAAGTTTTATTATATGATTTCTATTCTAATTAGTTTATATCGGAAAATAGACTCACTCATCACGAGATCTCCCGAAGTATTAGATCGACAGACTCGAAATTTAACACGAGTACTTCTTTTGTTAAGAAGATATCTGAGGTAAAAACACACACGTTTTTCAGAAAGCTGTTCCAGGGGAGCTATTGAAAAATGTAATAGATCGAAATTCAAATCGGTAAGCTTGTTTATTTTGTTGAGTAAAATTCGTAAGAAATGGGTTTTGTGGAAATTGACCTTGGAGGTGGGGTTGGGAGCGCATAAAAGATAATATACTTTCGTTTTTTTTTAAATTCACAAGTCCTGTCTTTTTTAAATCCTGTGGTTATAGGAATGTTTTTCAATAGAATCGAAAGCTTAGTTCTATAATTTAAATATCAATAATTTAATTCTAGGACTTAAATATGCAACATCATGAAATAACCGGGGAAGCGGGCGGGTAACTGTTAGTACAATATAATGCCTATATAATTTTATTGGGGGGAGGGGTGGTGAAGAAAAATTTTTGTACAGTTGTTTGTTGTGCATTTACTATTCTTTAGAAACTCTAAAAAACTAATAACGTAGAAGAATGGCTTAGCACAATTATATTATATAAATATTTACAAATCCTTCAATGTTACCCCCATTAGTTTCACCAAAACAATTAAATTAAAATGACGCTTCGTAAAGCCATCAAATTGTATTGAATTTGTTAAAATTTCTAAGAATATAAGCGTTAAAAACTGAAATTCATTATTTCACTCAAAATTTATTTATTTTTATCTTGTTTTTTCATGTTTTGAATTTTAGTCACGATGTCTCAGCTTAAAAAAAGTGTCTGATAATCTTTAACTTTATTTACATATAATTCAAATTCTTCATTCCTCTTATTTATTTATTTTTTTTGCCTTTCAATGTATTTTAAAATGCTGTCACTTGTTTCAATTTTAGGCATGAAAGCAGACATTTTCTTTCATTTTTAGTGAAGGAAGAATAAAATAAAAAAGGAAGTTTGGAATAGTTGAGAAAAGTTTGCACCAAACACAACTTTCATCTTTCCTTTCCATTAAATACTTATTGATTCTTTTAAACAATAAGCTCATTAATATTTATTCAACTGAAGAGAAGTATGGTTGTAGATGTTACAACAGTTGAATTTTTTAAGATAAACTTTTTTCATCGTGAATTCGTTTTGATTACATCAGCTTGTCCTTATTCGTGATATAAATATTTTTTAAATACCTAATTATACTCACAATATAAAAGATCTTTCAAACTATATAATTCTATTTGAATTGTTTCCATTTATTAATAAACGGAAGATTTTTTAAAGAAATGATAAAGTATTCCATCAGCTATGTTTCAAATGAATCAGTTGTTGATGGAATAGATTCACGTGAAAAACCTAACATTTCTCATTGAATTTATGAACAAATCATTGTATAACGTTAAATTCTTTTTATAATAACTAAACAATGTTTTCCAATGTGATATATATCATAACCTTTAAAAACATATTTATCGAATATATATTAAATGTGAATAACTAATTGCATGTTGAAGTGTTTATGCAATGATAATCCAAATAACTTACAGCTTAAGATATGCTAGTTATTTTTGGAATTTAAATTCTCATCCACTTTTAAGAACCAAATGTGGGATGTAATATCTCATTACGTAAAAGCTAGCTCTTAAAACATTGGAAAGAGATACGGCGATTCAATTATATTGATTAAAAATACACCAAAAAACTATTTAGTATGTTTATGTATTATGATACAATAATTCTTATTAACATTTCCCGAAAGTTATGTAGTTTGGATGTAACTCAGAGCTTATGATTCTGAAATCCATAGTTGGTTGCATACTAATCTAATCATTTGCGTTCTTGGGCTGATTTTACCAAAGATCGTCTAGCTGAATAGTCAGAACTAATGCCCAGTAATTTCAACTTTAATCCCCATAGGGCATCGAGGAGCAACTTAGGGCGTGTTGCATCAGTTCAAGTGATTCCCCTTCATTCGAATGTGGTTCAAACAATATTGAAAAAACAAGATTCATAGGCCATAGCCTTTTTTCAAACAAATCTATCTTTCTTAAAATTTCAAGACAATTTTACAGGTTTTAACACTATATCGAAACACAAGAATTTTTGTTCATAATTGAATATATTTTTAAAAATACCTTTTAATCAAGAAAATTATTAATTTTGTGGAAATTAAAATTATTTAATAGCAGAGTTTTATAAATATTACAAAAAAAATTCATAGTTATGCTAATTCAATTTGTTACATTTTTTGAGCATCGATAATTCCATTTCAATTTATATTTTTCAAATTTTTTTAATCATTTAATTTATTAAATATTTAAAATAAATAATTTTTAAAAGTTCATGATTTTATAAAAACTTTTGGAAAAATAAATATTTTAAATCTTTTATTAAAATATTACCCCTACTTGAATAGAAATGGAAATATATATATTAGCTCAATGTATTTGAAAAACAGGAATAGTTACATAAGAGCGATCAGTATAAGAAAATGTGTGGCAATTTATTGTATTTCTAGCATGCAAAATCATGAATAGCTCACGTAGTCAAAAAAGTTTTCCAGCAAAAAAGGGGGCATCATACAACAGTTGGTATGATGCTAAAACTCCCATTCAAATTTTAAAGAAACTGAAAGTCTTTCATAACACCAAAAAATGCTTTCTCTTGTCCTTCTAAAAAATTCTAAATGTTCTCTCAACTGTTTCTTAAATATCGTTCATACATTCCACCTACGACAACTTCAAGTCAGGAGTTCACCAACATACCTAATTATTCAAGCGTCTTCCAACACCACCTTGACGACGCCAAACACAAATATGTAACTATAACCTCACCCGCATTCATTCATCAAGCGACCCAGATTCCTAAACATAGAATACATTTGACACACATAAACAGGGTGACTAATTACAATCAAAATAAACAGATAGAAGAGCTACTATTATTTTGTTTTGATGATCGAACTCTTAAGCAGTATTTACCCATCGAACGTCTTCAGAGCTCTAAATGACATTAAAAAAAAGAACATTGATGATTACCTAACATTACACTTTTGTGCCATTTGCACTTTTGTAATTAAATATATATCTCTTAGTTTTTTCAATAAAGGTCATGGAACTCTGAAGACTTGTTCCAAACCTGACGTCACACCAATCCAGGTTCATGTAGGTCACAAAGATGCAGGAAGCGTCAAAGTTGTTCGACCAGGCGATTCTGACGACACGAGACCTTTCAGAATTCCCGTTTCCCGCATGTTCTTTACTTATTTAGATTCTTCTTTTTGCTTATTCTTATTATTTTTATAAGAGAAGGAAGGAAGGAACACCTTGTGTTTTTATCTTTTATTTCTTTTCTGTCCGCCTTTGCCACTTTGACTTCTTTAACATTTCTTAAATGGAGTAGTGATTCTGCAGACCTTGGGTTAACCAACCGTGTGGGGAAGACCATAATTTTTTTCGCGCCGTTTGTTCTTCTTTGTTCTTTTTCTGTGTCCATCTGAATATGAGATATGTTCTCTTGAAGCATTTAGTTTCGGTTCGTGCTGCTGTGCGTATGGTGATATTTGCTCCTTGCTGATTCTAAGATAGTTGGACACAATGGATACTGCTTAATTGCTCATTTATATTTACGTGTTTTGGTGAAACTCTGCACTAGTGCAGTGACTGAGATGAATTTTTATGTGATACATATTGTAAGTTATAAATAGTTCAGCATTTTGTGATGTTATAAAATGCGACGTTATGATTATTTAAAACTCGTTTTTACGATACCTTAGATAATCTATAATATTCCAAAAACATCTTTAAAATACTTGTTCTTAAAGTACTAGCATTCTAGAAAAAAAGTAATTCAGTTCCAATTTGAAATATAGCTAGAATCATGTTTTTATAGCCGATATTTTATGCGTTGCATTGAATTCTTATTTTTAATAATTGTATTTTCCAATGAACTTTTACAAGCTTGTGAATTTTCCTAGAAACTAAACAGTTTTAAGCATTAGTTTATCTTATAAGTTAAACGAAAATAAAATAAATACTGAAGGATTATTTAATTAAATTCGCCGATATTTTTATCAAATCCTCTTCTCTCGCAAGTCGAAACTAAAAGCAAAAATACATCTTATGAAGTTTGCTTTGCTCTTAACAAGTAGCTTGAGATTTAAAAACTTATTGGAAATATTTTCTTGTAACAGCGGAGATTTTTAATCAAAAGAAAATAGACATAAAAAAAAGAATTTAAAGATTCTAATAGAAATTAAAAACTTTAAAGTACTTTAAATAGAGATAATGATTAGTTTCTTATACTTCGTATAAAAACCAATGTTTTTTAAGGACTGCATAAAGATGTGAAAAAAGTAACTTTATAGAAGTCCTCTCCAACTTATTAACAAAAAGAAGTCATCACACTTCCATTGGATGAAACAGCTTCCAATAAGTGGTTTTTTAACCGTTACATGCCGGCAGTGAGTAACGCAGCCCAAATCCATTCACATGCATTCAGAAACTGTTCTATACTTGTTCTGAGCCAGGCGGATAATTAAAAACATTATTTGAAGAAAGTATTATCAATCTTGTTCTTTTTATTCTGATGCTGAAGTGTGGATTTATCTCGAAGAAGAATTACTAGAGTTTATTTCTATAGAAACAAAAAATGCTGTGGATTACGTTTTCACAGATTGTATTCGATGTCCTCATGGTAAGTAATTTGCATTTTATTTCCTTATTTTAACAATGGTTTTACATTGATTTCCTCATTAAGTAATACATATTTACATAGATATTACAGTGGATATTTTTCGGGGTTATTTCCTTTTCATATCATCCTTTTGTAAACATTTTCATGTCTTATCCTTTTTTTTGTTTATCTTAAAATACATCCAGATTGTTGATAAAATCTTAAGACAATTATGTGTATAATGTGTATCTAAACAATAGCTCTGACTTCCTTTTATGGAACCTATTTTTAAGTAAATAAAATATCGTAAACCTTGACATAATAATTTTGCATTCTATGTACAATACTGTTTTAATTGATATCGTTTCATATACTTGTACTGTTTGGAATGAATCGAAATCTAGATATACACTATCGTTTTCAATCAAAAGCCCACAGTGGGTTTTTTTAATGTTCATAGCAATGATTGTACAAGTAAGAAACAAAATGGAAATTTATTAAAATATTTTTAATGTAAAAAGTTAAAAGGCAAATGAATAAAAATTGCAAAATTTGCAAAAATTGGAAACTAATAATTAATTGTGGATTTTAAAATGTGCTTTGGTTTCCTAAAAATGGCTTACTAAATTTGTAATAGTCAAAGAAATAATTTATATCATACTGATTAAGTTCGTGTAATTTTGAAATATATTAAATTGCAGGGTTGGATATATATAGAAAAATTGCAAGTGAAAATTTTTAAAAAAAACATGATAGAGCTTTCAAATTCTAATTTAAAATTGTACAAAATCTAATCAATTTATTTTTTATTTTCAAAAAAAAATATGATTGCGCTTCATAGAATGTAATAAAATATTAAAAATAAAACTAATTGATTTAATTTTACATTCCTCTCCTTCAATTAAATTTTTATTCTAATAAATCAAAACGAATCCTTTACTTTTTCTTTTTCATTAAAGGATTTACAAAAGGAATTGATTTTAAAGCATAACACAATTCATTCTGAAAGAAATTAATCTAACTTCAGAAAATGTTTTTCTTTGTGTCATAACAAGATTTATAAATTACAATTTGCTTTTGTTATTATCTGAAGAAAATAAAATACATCTGTTGTAATGTGTAATTATACTTTTTCAAGAAAAATATTTGTGAATCTGTTGGTTTTCTATATTTATATAAATCAACATCTTTACTAACTTTTGTGAAATATTGCTGGAAAAGAGATTTGAAGTAAATCTATTAAAACATTACTTTTCATTTTTCATTGGCATAAGTTCCTTGCAATTTGACATCTTGCTCTCGAATTCATAAGCATTTTAAAAAATAAATTTTTATTAATTATTAAATTCAGTGGTCAATAATGAAAAGATCATAAAAATTCGCTTTTTTTATGAATTGTTCAACAATTCTTTGATCGAATCGAAAAATGAAAATATATAAACTTGTTACTTGTGATGCCTTGTATTATTTTCAACGAATAAATGAACATTTATCATACTATTCACATCTTACTGTGACATTATTATTCATTTTATGAAATCGCTAACATCGGCGTTTCTCAAACTGTGTGACGTGCCGCCCAGGGAGGCGTAATAACTCTACGAGGGGGCGCGAGCATTTTGAAAATTCGAAGCAAAGGATTATTTTTAAAATTTATTAATTTATTGAAAGTAAACAAGAAAATACGCTCTGACATAATAAAAAATACAATACACATTTACACTGAGATATTACACTTTAAATGTATCACTACAGTAAAATGTGTATTTTACAATTAGTTTAACAATACTAAGTTAAAAACATAGTTAATAATTTCCAGTGATCGCATGTGTTTCCCATGCATAGAGTTATACACAAAAATGAACACTTATCTTGATAATTTGTAAAATTTATAATTAATACCTTTATTGCCGATTTAAAGTTAGCGATTTGCTCCATAATGCCACCGTTTTCCACGTACGCACGCGTATGTGATGTATTGGAGGTGGGAGGGAGAAAGAATAAATAAACAAATTCCTTGATATAAGTAAATCCTTCTCAAACATAGTCAATACCCTTTTATTGCATTCCAAAGCCTTCGGAATTATTTTATGCATAGCAATGCACAGAAAAGATCGTACTTTGGAAAGAAGTATATATACGTCCGAGGAAATCAGTGCTTTGACTGAGCGAGACGTTTGTATGTGCAGGTGACTTTTAAGAGGCTAGAATCGTATTATTGCTTTTGTTTCAAAGTATGGTACCATTGAATTCAATACATTGTTCATATATGGAAGGGGGAAGCGAAGAAAACTATCATTGGATATTGGGTTGCAAACATTGGAATTTTGAGAAGCACTGTGTGGCTTACATGAAAATGACTTAGTAAGAAAAAAAATAAATGCTCCATTCTTAAACTCATATAATCTCCAAATCATATATAAAAATAATTACAATAAAATACATTTCCAAAATGTATCTTAAACACGTAGAATACTATATTATTATTATCTAATAAGCTTTTGATTATAATAATTCGCAGATACATCTAATTAACTGAAAATTACAAATGATTTATTAATCAAAAGCATGTAAATAAATCTTTTGAAATTCTATTTACATCAACTTTCTTTAGTTTTTTAAATTTTTTTTCATATCAAAACACATTATAATACAAATGGGATTTATCATCTACACC
Organism: Trichonephila clavata; assembly: GCA_019973975.1. Lineage (NCBI taxonomy): Eukaryota > Metazoa > Arthropoda > Arachnida > Araneae > Nephilidae > Trichonephila > Trichonephila clavata. Next base: position 71,257 of record BMAO01012632.1, on the reverse strand, counting down.
AGCGTTTCTCAAACTGTAGGGCGTCCCCCCCCCCTTGGGGAGCGTGACAACTCTACAAGGGGGGGGGGAGGGCGCGAGCATAATGAAAAGTCGAAAACAAAAGATTATTTAAAAAATTATTAATTTACTGAAAGTAAAAGAAAAAAATACATTCTGACATAATAAAAAATTAAATACACATTTAAACTGAAAATTACACCTATAAAAATGTTTCAATGCTCCACAATGTATTTTATAACTAATTTAACAATACTAAGTTAAGAACGAGTTTAATAATTACCAGTAACTCCCTGGGATCGTCATATATAAAATTATATACAAAAATTAACATTTACCTTGACAATTTGTAATGTTTATAATTTATTGATAAACCATATTTTTTTAAGAGTTACGTGATTCGCTTCCCAATGGCAACCGTTTTCCACGTAGGCCTACGTATGTGATGTATTTGGGGGGGGGGGATAAGGAAGCAAATAATCTGCAATAAGTAAATCTATCGCAAACATTGTCAATGACCTTTTTTTGCATTCCAAAGCCTTCGGAATAATGTTATGGATAACAGTGCACAGAACAGATCGTACTTTGGAAAGACGTATATATACGTCAGAGCAAAATAACACTTTGGTTTGGCTGAGAGAGACGTTTATATACGCCGAAGGCACTTAAGAAATTAAAGTCGTATCGAAGTTTTAGCATCTAAGTATAGCATTATTGAATTCAATAAATTGTTATTGTATAAGTAAATTAAGATTAAGATTAAAATTAAGATTGAATATTGGGTCGCGAATATTGAAACTTTGAGAAGCACTGCTCTACACACAAGTCTCTCGCAACTCCAAAAGTTCCGCGTTAAGAATTCTTGACTTAAGAGATAGGACTGTTTACATCTTACAAAAACTTTGAATATTCGTACAGTTATATATAATTGAATAACAAAATTTCACGTATTCAAAATTAAACGTATGACAAAATTTCAGTAAACCACATCACATATTAAGTCAATAAATCACATCATCATTATAAATAAAAATCAATTCTGCAATCTAACAAAAATTACTTAAAAAATAAGCTAGAGAATCCGTTTTAAGACTAATCAATTTTAGAGAGAATTACATAAAAGTTAGTTACTTCTCAGATTCCCTCACTCTTTCTTTCTTGCTCTGTATATAACTTTATTATATATATGTGACACATTTGATAAATTCTTATTGAGAGACTAAAATGATTTGAATATTAAACAAGTAATATTAAAAAAATTAATTCAATTCCTACTTAGGTCAACAAAGAAAAATTTATTTTAGTTATTTTTTATAAAATACTTTCAATTAATATAAATATGTATATATATAACAGAATCACAATATTAAATGACAAAATAAAAAGCGATTTTCCTTGCAATTTTTTCCATTTTCCTTTATATGCGTGATGGACTATTTTTTGTTTTTGTTTTTGTTCTGTTTATTTCTGAATTAAATTTAATAATTCTAATAAAATAGTATGGCAAAAAGAAATCCCATTCTCAGAAATAACGCCATCCTCAAGGGGGATTCAAACCCACGATCTTTGGATTAGAAGTCTAACGCTCTATCCATTGTGCTACAGGAACACAACGAAAGGTTTTCATTTCTTTATATTATATGTTAGACTATTCATTTTAAATTTAATTAATGAATTAATATTTGAAAAAATTGTATTAACATCAAGAGTATATCCTCTATAAGTTTAAGGAAATGTATTTGAACTTGAATGGATGAATAGAAAGTATTTTATTAATGATTAAAAATATGAACAAGATATATATATCCCTATATATATATACAATCCCTATATATATATATGTGTGTGTGTGTGTGGTGTGGTGTGTGTGTGTGTGTGTGTGGTGTGGGTGGTGTGTGTGTGTGTTGTGTGTGTGAATGTGTGTGTGTGTGTGTTGTGAAGAGAACTATAGTAAAACATGGACACTGCAATATTACAAGCAATGCTGACTGATGACGGCTTTTAGCTTACATAAAAGTGGGGTTCAACCATTTTTTTCCGGATTCAAATCCCGGGGTGAGCAAGATCTACTCTGCCTTTCATCCTTTCAGTGGATCGATAAATGAATATCAAGTTTGTTTGGGTATTAAGCAGTAGGGGTTTCACGGTTTCGGTAAGGTGGTCAGTCTGCCATCTTACCGAAACAACTGCTCATGCACCTCGGACCCCAAAGTCACGAATGCTAAGATGAGCACAGTAGGCCTTGAACCCCTATGGGCTGCTGTGCCACTGAGTTTAGCTTCATTTCAACCTGTTTTAGGGCTAGCGAACCTCCCGATTTCTCTTTACAATACTAGGCAGAATCCTATAAAATAAAATGAGAATCAGTTCTGAGTTCATGATGAAAAAACATTACGTGCATTTATATCTATGTATAATAATCGAAATTAATATTTAGTTAAAAGATTCGAATTTTATTTATTCATAATATTTAATTCATAAATTAGAATACCATATTTCAACACGCGCCTCAATTCACCTTCTTCTACAGAATTAAAACATTATTTTCGACAGATTTATTAAGGTTCTCGATTAAAAGGACTAGAATTTTTTATATATATCAGCAAAAAATTATCATAATAGCTTACACGTAACTGACTCAGCGGTTTTAAGTTTTCCCTAAGCACTGAGGTAATTTCTAAAAAAATTAATTTTTCCCTTCACTTGAACACTTGATTATATTTTTAAGCTACCTTGTTTTTCTTATACATAAAAAAGCGAAAATTGAATAATTCTTTTTCTTGTAGTTTTGCTGTTGAGAAAAATAACACACTTAAAAAATTCCCCTTATGTCGATATTAAGGTCGACAGTTTTTTTTTTTTTAAATTAAGATATGGGGATTTTTTTTTGTAGTGTTTTAGATTTGTTTGGTACATTTTAAGAAAAATATGCTAAAATTAAGACGAGAAAAAGAAATTATTATTACTAAAATGGGAAAGAAATTGGTAAAAATTGACAAAAAATAACATAAACCGGGCCCATTCTGTACCAAAAGCTTAGGAACAAATTTTCAAATCTGATAAGTTGCGATATTATCAATTTTTTAAATGACCTTCAGATGAGATATTTTAATTTTTACAAAACCCAGAGCGCTTTATCTTAGTTATTATATGGAACTGCTTAAAGAAACTGATTATATTATCATAAGGGACTGTAAATTTTGTAATAAAAGAGTGATTGATAAATCTGAAGGTTGAAACACTTCTGCTGTTATACAGAACATACGAAAAAAAATTCAGTTAATTATTTTTAAAACTTTCTTAGCAATCGCTGGCCCTGTTTGAGCATTTAAAAAAACACATTTCGAGTAAACGTGTTTTAAAGTATGACATCTCGCTTAAAGTAATGACATCTGCTTTTACTAAAATACTTCTAGCATTTGTTCAAGAGAACGGAAAATAATAAATTTGGTATTTTTATAAAGCTAGTAAGATGCCCTATAAAATAAAACCATGAAAAATTTGTCAATCTTTGCCCAAATTCACAATTCTAGAGTGATCGAATACCTTAAGCAAATTACGACTGGATTAAAAACCAGACTTATCAGTACTGCATCATTATATTTAACAAGATGAGTACCATTAAAACAATATATTCTTATTTATATATTGATAATGAAATGTTATTGCAGAGGGTAATACTTTTATAATAGATTCTTTTGAAGTAAATGCTTTCAAATGGGTTCGTCTTCAAAGAGAAATTCAACTTTGTATTTCCCAGAAAACTTTTCATTTCAAGACGGATGGGCGTTTATTCCAGCAAAGCGTAGCATTTGAATAACTGTTGCGAAAGTTCACACACAACGCTAGCCCCTTGTCACACGAATGACAAAAGCGAAGTTCAGATGGTCTCTTGGATTACTGGAGCTTGAACACCAGAATACCAAATGCGCGTAGAGGTGTTTCGTGCATATATACACGAAATATTTCAGTTGAATCGAATATTTTTTTTTGTCAGAATTTTAAGATTTTAGTCTTTGTTCATCTAATGATATTTACAGATATTACAACAATAGGGAAGGAAAAAAAGGCTTAAATTGGATCAATTTCCTTTTTATGAAACACATTATTACTGTATTACATTGAAATGTTTGGATTAGAAATAATTATAAAAAGTTTATCATTTGTTAGTTTAAACTTGATTTTTTATGAATAAAGGTAGTACTTAATATATTCAATAATAATTTTTTATTTTACACTAGTCAACATTAATAAATCTCATAACATTTAGATTTAAAAAAAATTATAAAATAATGTTTCGAATTTCTGTTTTTCGTAAACACATCTAAATGACACACATAATCTATTAGTTGTTTTTTATCAAAACAATATGCTTGACAAAAATAATTAGACGATAAAACGGTGTGATGCTTAATATTTTTTTATTTTTTATATATTTTCTTATATGAATGAACTAAATTAAAAGTATTGAACTGTCAGAAAAAGCTTATTCGTCTTCACTCAATTAACAGAACAAAAAAACATAAGAAAAATATTACGAGGTAATAAACAAAAGGGAATAAACTGTTAATTAAATTTTTCAATTTCGTAAATATTCCTCGAATAACGTTGATAAAACTACAAAATTGTATCTTGTCTGAGGAATTATACTTTATTCATAATTATAAATTATGAAATAAAAATTTTACATGTATGTATGCGAGCGTTTAAATATTTCTTTTACACTGTAATACTTCGTTTGGAAACAAATATATAATTCACCAAAATATTAAGAAAACAGATTATTTCTTCACTATTGTTATAAAAATACTTCTATTCCTAAATTCATGATTAAAATACTCCATTTTAAAAAAATCTAATATCCTATCAATTAAATATTTTGAAAAATATTTTCATTTATATAGCAGCATATTTATTCCAAAATTTGATTTATTCGATGTTTTAGTTTGCACAAATAAATACAAATACCTGATAACTCTTCCTTCTAAGAATTTGTTTTGCTTCTTAGCAATAGGGTTATGCAAAATAGTATGAATAATCATCTGTTCAGCATTTATTCCGAACAACCGAATTAAAATTTCAAAATAATAAATAATCGTCTGCAGGATACAGAATTTCTGAAATATTTTAATACATAAATTAGAACTATAAATTTCTATACGGCGAATTAACACACATAAAAAGAATTAATGAATTATTTTTAATCTACTGTATTTAATATTTTTAGCAGCCTTGCATACTTTTAGATCAGGCTCCTTTTTTATTAGCGTTCTTTTCTTCGAAACAAACTCTGACATTGGAACTTGAAAGGTTGTTCATGTTTGTTATGATAAGAACAAGGAAAATCATCATTTCATAACTTTAGGTCAAGTCTGGAGATTGGACTTTCGACCTACATTCGTCCCAGAGGTAACTCATGACCAGTGCTGAGGAAAATGCACAAAAATACAATACATGATGATATTTTTTGCTATTATTTAACTTCTAACATTACCCAAAATGTAATTCAAATTTTCGCAAGGTGTGGAACAATGTTAGTTGCTTAAATTGAATTTTCAAATTGCTTTTTAGAGGAACACAAACTCTAATGAAATTTGAAGTCAATGTTATTATTGTTATTATAACTTAACTGTGTTATTATTCTCTTATTTTTTTACCTCCTTCTAATGATGTATCTTTACCGTTAACAAAAAGATAATTTGACTGTTTATAGAATGTTATAGAACGCGAAGCAGTATGTAACAGGAAGCATATGAGTCGGTGAAAATACGTGTTTACACAAACCCAAGTTACACAAACCCAAGAGAAATACACGACAGCAAATAAAATAGAATAGATTAAATGTTCCCTGGGCGGCCCAGTACCACTTCATCCACGGACCGGTGCGAGTCCACTGCCAGGGGGTGCTAAAGTATTGTTTAAATCTTGTTAATCAATTAAGAATCACGAAACAAGCTTTTCAATGGTGCTCTATATCACGTAATGTAGTTTTAAAAACCTGTTTACACATTTTATTTTTACCTATACTTCATATTATAAAAAAATTAATTTATCTAGTTATAGGAATTTTATAGATTTTAATGAAAGAATTTACACAAACAATTTAGGAATGTAAATTGTGTTTGTCATTTCTTGGTGAATTATATTGATTAGTTTGATTTCTAGTCATTAAGATAACTCTAAAACAACTTCGAGACATACACATATAACTGACGAAGACGATATACCTAGAAAATACCTATTGATTACAATTGAGGTTTCATTGTCATTTGAATGGGTTCTGATCTCCCTTCCTTATTCTCGCTGAGTGACTGTTTTTAACGATAAGGTAATACGAGGGCTCTTGATAAAGGACCTCGTAATTTTTAATTATGGTCCGATGACTAACACGACTCCTGAACTCTGGCACTCCCTCTTCGAACTTCCACATCCCGACAATGGAAAGGCTTTGAGGTTAAACGTCCATCAAATCCTCTATACGGCGAGTCTTCAGTGGCACTAGGTCTCGAATTCATGACATGCCAGCCACGAGTTCATGACCATGACCATGACCATTACCACTAGGCTACCACTGTCTTCGCTATCTGAGACCTTTGAGGCCTAGTTGCTTATACCATATGTGAAACAGACTTAGTTATTTTAAACTGTCGTAAATAAACTTACTATTAGTCTGCATTAAAATTACAAGAATTTGCAAATTGCCCTCAACTGAGTAAATAATATGCTATGAAACTTTACGGATAAGAGATTTGTAGATTTATTACGAATCTTAGCATTGACATCTCTTACATTGTTGTTATAAATTAAATGTAAAATGAATAGAGATGGCGCTCCTAGTCATTTGAGAGTTTTTTTAGCTTGTAGAATCAGTTTTGTAATGTTCTTTGTTCTGCATTTACGTATTCTGTGTGTGTTGTCTGATAAACCAAAATATCTAGAAGGATGGACCGAATTTATGGAATTATATAAAAATATAATAGATATAATCGTATATCTGAGCAAAAGGATCAAAGAATCTGGAATTATAACATGTTTCAAGTTTATGATAAATTTCAACACGTAGAAAATATGTTATTCTACAAAAATTAAATAAAAATTAGATAAACCGTAGAAGAAAAATCCTTATTAAAGGTATGAGCTTAACTTCTTAACATACTAAGAATTAAAGTTTCAATTCGTAGTTAATGATAGCAAACGGCTTCTTTTAAAATCATAATAAATGAACTAACTCTTGCCTTGATTATTAAATATGAAATAAACTAATTTCAATTATTCTTCCCAAAAAATGAAAAGTTAATTTTAGTAAACTGTTGTTGAAAAAATAGGTTCTGAAATGAATTCAATGTAGGAAATGTAAAAAATCAATTCCAGGGAAAGGAAATTTATATTTAACTGGGGGCCTAAAGGATTTTTTAAAGTATTTATAATTACATTTTAATATAAAAACATTCAAAACTTTTGATTTTTATTTTAAAAACCTCGATAGTTTAATCATGTTGTTTGATCTTCAACTGTCCAATATAACAAAGTCTCATTATATACTAGTTTACACACACAATCGAATCCTGCATCAGATTTTTAATGAGCTTTAATCTTTAATGGTAATATTTCTTTGTCTCAGAACAGAAGCATATAATCAAAACAAATTATTTAATTCCTTCAAAACTATTTTTTTTTTGTTATTTCAGTGATTAGAATACAATTTACGAGGGTGCTAATTATCCCAATTCAGGTAAAGAAATTAAATCAGAATGCAAGTAATTGAAAATATAATTATTTCAATTAAAACATTTCTGCGTTATACCAAAATACCATTCCTCATGTATAGAAAAATGGCCAGTTTTGTTCGATTCTAGATAAACTGGTACAATAACTTTGGTATTCTTAATTTAGAAACAGACATGGTAATGGAAACTGACAAAGAAGAGTATTCATGCTTGGGAGAGAAATTCTCAGTCTACTTTAAAATACAGCGATAGATATAAACAGGCGCACACTATAAATCTATTTAAGCAGTTTCCTCCTTAAACTTAATGAAGACTTAGTCTTATTCAAATATATTCTTTTGTTTACTCTTTAACCAAAACTATTTGCAGTGGTTTCATTTACACCCGTATGGTTCGGGAAACCTTCGAAAAATATATACTTATACCTAATTAAAACTGCAAATTGGAACATTAACGTTGGAAAACACGTATGAGTATTTCTTCTCTTCTAAATATATCACGAACCAGAACTTAAATTAAAACACTGGTGAGGAAAGTCAGATATGTTACTTTATAACAAACACTTTCCTCTATCTAAAATAGGAGCAAGTAAATGATTAAAAATTATTTAACTCGTTGCAAACCATCTTTTATTTTCACTGATTAAAATATCATAAACATCCACTTCATGCATTTAATTATGGAAGCCTCTTGAAGAAATCACTATTTGTACAAATATATTTCTGCTCTTATGATATTCCAAATGATTTTCACAGTCAGTATGTAAACAGACCAGACAATTGAGATTACATATTCATAAGTTCCCTTGGCCTTACTAAGCTATTAAGCTTAAACAATTTATTTTTGTAGAAAATTTTTAAAAAATTGAAATTAATACAAATGATAATCACTTCTTTAATGCTTCCCTCTAAATATTTTTTGTTCGTACAAGTTCCATGCAAATCTAGAGGAAAATCTTTTATTAAGCTGTTATCAAAGTTAAAGGGAATTTTCCGATTAGTCTCAGTATGTTACATGTTTGCAAGCGTGCCTATTTTATGCAAAGCTAGTTCTTCAAAATATTAAGACAACTCTAATAATTAAATTAAATATATTAAATTATAAATTTTTTTAAATAAGAAGCTATTGTTATAAATGTGTCAATTTTTTCATTTAAAACAATTAGCCCTAATAAAATTTCATCTATAATCAATTATTATACACAAAGAACTATCAAAAGTTAATTTTACCGCTAAATAGGAGACTTTTGTTTCCGATGCTCACACACATTCATAAACTAGCCATTAGCCATCCACTTAGCTGGGTTTTTCATTATATTGTTTTTTCTTATTTTTTTTCCTAAGTAGTCTTATCATTTAACTGTTAATGTATTTAAAAATATTCCTGTAGATTTCGCTTCTTGATTTAAAAAGGACAGGATTTGAAATTCTAAAACGGAAGTATGTTTATCTTTCACGGTTCCTCCCCTCTTCGGAGTCGATTCCCACATACCCCATTTTTACCAGATCTCTGATCGACAAAAGGACCATGCTTGCCAAATTTCAAGTCTATGGGTCTAATATCTTAAAAACGGATTTTTTTTTCTATAATGACCCCGTAAACAAGGCAACCCTCTGGTTAAGTGATTTCAGGAAAACCCGTTCTTATATAGCGCATCTCTACTGAACAAAAGAAACATTTTATTTATTTATCTATCACCCGTGCTTGGTTTCTTGACCATTTGATGCCAAGCCTCCCAGTGCCAGCTGGTGACGTCCTCAGTCGGGTGTTAATCGAGTCCAGTGCATTGGAGCACCTGACATGGCAGCAGAGCGGTCAGACCTCGTCAGCAGCCAGGCTAAGTCAGTGGAGGTACACTCCCAAAAAGTCATGTCCAGTGGTTAGGTGAAAGCGAACAACGGCCTCGGATCTCTCCAGGAACCTTGGGATAGAACCCACAGTGGCCAGAGTTTCCCATGGCTTTCCAAAGCTCTTGGTTTCTTGGATCACGGAAATACACATTTGCCAATGTATGTGGATACAATGCTCTTTGCTCTTCTGAGGGTCAAGATGAGTTTCGGTAGAGACGACTCTGCTCCCTGAATGGTTTTTTGGACGGCTCTCTCATTAATACACAAAAGAAACAGGCCTGTCAAATATCATTTCTGTATGTATAATAGCTCCTGAGATATTGTGACGAGTAAATGAGTGAGTCGCCTTTTTCTTCTTCATATATATAAATATTCAAAATAATAAAACTTCGGTTCTCATTTGAACATTTAATGTAAGCGTTAGTTTTTAAGCTATTAATGTTGCAATTCCAGTTATTACAAGAAATATAAAGGATTTCTTATAAAATGATTTTAAGAATAGAACTGCGTGTTTCATGAAGGTTTTGATAGTCGATGGCATAAACAATTATATCATAGTTTCTACAAAAAGGATTTTTTTTCTCTAATATAACATGCGGAACTTTTTTTTTTAAAAAGTGATATAATTAATTATAATTTAACTCCTAATCTAATGTACTTTCGATGCAAAAACTTGAAAGCAGTATTAAATTCGTCTGTCTCTTTTTATATGTTTCAATAAAAAGGCTATGTGTGTTTTTTGTAAATTTATAAAAAATATTCTTTTATTAACTATGAAGAATGTTAACGACAAACCTCTTCTTTTTTAAATGATTACATGCAAACCGAAAAGTTATTTGAATAAAAAAAAAATGCCATCGATCACTGTACCTTAATGTTATATAAACAAACATGAATCACAGTATTTGTTTTTAGCTTTCTATTTTAAGTCAGAGGTTCAGAAGTCTACATCGATTACATCTTAGATATTAATTAATCAGGAGGATTTTTTATTTACCTTAAGTATTTTCATTAAAGGTAATATCGATCAGTTTCAATCATCTTTAGAATTATCACCACCTAGGTATTCGATTTCTCCCATAAACTTTGATATTACGAACTTATTTGTACGTATTTAAATTACGTTGTAAATTAATTTTGCGACACCACGAAACAAACTAAGCCTTCATTAGTTCCAATGAAATCTTTATTAATAGAACAGCAAAATTAAAAATATTATTTACATTTAATCTTGTTGAGTAGTTCATATACTACTTCACCAAACGATTATGGTTAATAAATTTACATTTAATTTTGTTGAGTAGTTCATATACTACTTCACCAAATGATTATGTTTTATTTACATTTAATCTTGTTGGTAGTTCATATACTACTTCACCAAGCGATTATAGTTTATTTATTTTTATTGGAAACGAAACACATATAACTCGCTTCAACGATCAAGATTAACTATCAGATCAGTCTTATGAAATTCTGAAGACTTTTTTAGCTTCAATGTTCTAATGATTGCACCAACACTCAAAGTTTTTTTTTTTTTTTGCTTTTTCCTTTGTTGACAGAGCAGTCATAAGCGATATTGACGGAGAAAGTTCTTCGGGTTCAGGAAAGTTTACCGAGATCTTGCTTGGTATTAGCTTCTTTACCACATAGTTTCCTGCATCACACATATATTTGAATGCATTTTGCAAATACATATGTTATCCGTTTGTGTAGTAAAAATTATAAAATAAAGCTTCCTCTTTCTCTTAAGTTACATCTAACTTTACATTGCAAACCAAAATATTGATGAATAACCATAAATTTTGCTTAAAAGAAACAAAACATACTTTAACAAAAACGTAAAAATTGTAATAGGTGCACAAATTATTCCTTGTTATTTTTCCACAAAAATCTTAAGAAGTCAACTTATATTTCATTAAGCTTTAAAATAGCTCCTTTGAAGTTATCCAAAGTTAATATCAGAATTCTCAAAAAAGAATAATAAATTTTCAAGTTCAATATTATGTAAAACGTAATTTTAAAAGTTCATCAAACCAATCTTAAATAATAAAAAAATTTAAAATATTTGCCTTTCTTTTAAAAGACACCCTCAAAAATTTGTAAAATATTTGCTTTATTTTTAATGCTTTAGAAGCTGAAATATTACATTTTCTTATTAAAGATATCATAAATATCTGATTTCGAGTATCAAACATATACGTGCAAGCATGCGTTCTCGCCTTTTCTCATAAAAAACAGATAGCATATAACAAAATAAAAAATATTTACCAGCGCTCCATTTCACTTTTATTGGCTGAAAATGAAACATTATTCTTTGATATGCCGGTTCGTTATCAGAAAGAAGGAAAGAAGAATGACAAGTGTAAGATGTGTGAAGAGCAAAGATCCCTTTGTCCTACAAAATTAATGTAAAAAATTCTTAAAGTTGTGTTCACTGACTTCTTTGCATATCCCCATTATACAAAAAGAACTATTGGACATTTCTAGAATACTTTGATTAGCTATTAATCTTTTCCGCAGAAAAGACAGATTCCTACAAAATCCCCACAGAAAGGCAGTATCCGAATGTAACTAAAATTCATAAATACAATACAATGCATAAGAAAAGAAACGAATAAAGTATCAACTGAATTTTTTATTTGATATATATTGCTACATGTAGGGAATCAATCATTAAGGTATTGGCTATCTGCTGGTATTTAAGTAAGCTGTTGTCCGGCTTAAAACTGGTTCAGAAAGCTATTATTTAACTCTTTGTGGGATTTCTTACGAGCCACACTCGAATTTTCAAATTAGATAAGAACGGTCCTGGGATGCTGGAAAATTACATGCTGTAAGCATGCCCAAACATGCTGTGGAAAACAAAAATCTGCTATCAGGCTGCCATGAAAAATTGAAAAATTAGAAAGGTAATCAGTAGAAATTTGTGCTACTCCCCGTTAAGCATTATGCTGTTCAAATGAAAGTACGGGGTTAAACTTGTAAAAGGAAAGAACGAGGGGCAGAATATCAAAGCATAGATGACCTGAAGTTCTTTAAGGTATCCAACTACCCTAAAATTGTGAATATTGCCAAATATTTACAAATTTTTTATGATTTTATTTTCTAGGCCATCTTATTAGCTTTATAGAAATACCAAGTTTATTATTGTCCGGTTACTGGAACAAAAACTACAAGTGTTTTCGTAAAAGCAGACGTCATTACTTTAAGCAAGATGTCATACTTTAAAACGCATTTTACTCGAAATGTGAATTTTTAAAAACGCTCCAATGGGGACAGTGATTGCTGAAAAAGTTTTGAAAGTAAAGGAACTGAAATGTGTTGTATGATTTATATAATAGTAGAAGTGTTTCAACCTTCAGATTTATCAATCATTGTTTTATTATAAAATTTACGGAACATTATGTTAATATTATCACTGTTTTTTTAAGCAATTTCTTATAATAACTAAGACAAAGTGCTCCAGTTTTTGTAAAAACCAAAATATCTCTCATCCTGAAGGTCATTTCAAAAATGAATAACGTAAAAGCACATCATAATTCAAAAATTAAAACTTTGATCATAAACTTTTGGTACATAAGGGGCCCCGTTTATGTTATTTTTTGTAAATTTATACCAATTTTTCCCATTTTAGTAATAATAATTTCTTTTTCTCATCTTTATTTTAGCATATTTTTTCTTAAAATATACTAAACAAATCTAAAAACCACAAAAAAAAATCCCCATATCCTCATTTTTTTTAAAAATAAGTTATCGCAAGTAGCGGATACCTTAAACAAGCGCTGGCCATTGAGGTAAAATCCAAAGTAGAAATCAATGCAGAGAACTATTTGCATTACCGATATTCCTACCGTATACAGATTACACTACAGGTAACGGGATTGTCATTGAGCAAAAATGAAAAATTTCGTTGCTGTCGGTGAGCTCAAATTCCGTTCTCTGAATCACCTATCAACGATTTCCGTAATTAAGGACATACCTTGACGCTGATCATGATGAACATGGATCCGCTTTGACAATCATTCGATTCTAAAACCCTACCAAATTTCAAGCTTGACCCAGATTCCTTCAATCCTGTGTTTTGTCACGTTTAACCCTTTCTGTCTATACTGTCAAAATACAAGTATCTCTTTAAATTAAACGTCGAGTAACTTTTCGAATTCATTACTTATCATTATTTGCTCCATTGCACACTCACTATATTTTCTTAAGTAGCAACATGCGAATATAAGCACAACATGCGTAGATTCGTATGCGAGCTATTGGTATAAATAAAATGAGTAAACCTAATCTAATTCGAATGAAAATAGTCTATAATTGAAAAAAAAAAACCTTTTTTCTAAAATATTTACTCCATTTATTCATTCATTGCCTAAATGTGACATTTTACAGGTTGTATCAAACGATATTTGTACTCAGAATATCGTAACAACTAAATAATTCCTTCTTAATAGTTAATTTTTTATCAGAGATAAAGAAATATTTCTTATGCATGCTTCTATTTCTGAAAATTTCTGTGAGTCTAGTTTTACAACGCGAGGGGTTTTAAAGTAAATTTTATTGGAACTTTTTTTAATTAATATCACGCTAGAACAATGAAATGAAGTCTTAGAAATAGACCTGTTAGTTTCCAAATAAATTTATGTAATGTGAAAATGTACTGTTATTGATATTTCGCTCATGAAGATTCCAAGAAACTTGAGATTTGAAACTTCAACTTACAATAACTCCACTTTATTAATACCATAGTTATAAATAAAGATTCAAACCCATAACTTGATGCGATTTCCACCAATCACGAACTAAGAACTTACAATAGCTCCTTAACAAACAAAGTAAAGAGAAGAATATTTTTTGCATATTTTACAAATCGCCTTCAATAACAGGTTGTCGTAGTCTCTCACTACCCCTATGATTATTAACTCCCCTTTGCACATTATCTAAATTCGGGTATGTTGGATTCATAATTAACAACTACTTAATTAATAAACCAATATTATTTATTAATCTTTCTTATTATAGAAATACACAATTATTAATCAAACTTTAAGAACAACAAATTACAGTGGAGTGTGATAAGAATTCAATTATGAACAACGGAACACTAACTGAAACTACGGAGAATAACGCATACAATCAAACTACGCATTTATATCTAATTTATGAAAATAACAGACCTGATATCTTTTTAAGGCAGGATTCTTTAATACTTGATGGATCTAAAGAGCGGCTTCAATCCTTGATATCTTCAGTTCCGTCCGAACCGAATTAATGGACCTTTTTCTATAATCTTCCTCCAGCGAACAAACTTCACTAGTTAAACTAATCTCTCAGAATCACCTTCTTAACCAACCCCGTAGTTATCTCCTCTATCAAACCACGTAGTCATCCTCCTCTCTTCATTTCATTTCTCCCTTTTATATCTTTTTCGAACTCGCTAAACCCGAAACTATCTTGTTTGCATAAGTCACACTTTTGGCTCTCAGCGGGGATTGGTTAAAATAAATACAATCTTAAAGGAATTGAGAGAAGGTTAGTGAAACGCGTAAGCACCCGTCACAAGGTTAATCAAGTAGGAAAATGTAAAGTTCTTAAAAATTTATTTTAGAAACACTATGATAATGTTTATCTTTCTGTCAAGTGAATTGCATACTGTTTTCGAAATATCTCGGTATTGCATGCCTATTTAAAAATTGTAAGTTAAATGTATGAATTATTTAAATAAAAATCACGAGAATCATTGTTAGAACTAAGTTTCTTTTGTCATTGTTCTTTAACAGTTTAAATTAGATCACAAGATATTGGAGGAGAGTTTTTGTCCTAAGTCGTAAATGTAATTAACTTCCAAAAATTATGAATTATTTCCCTAGCAAATATGTATTAAAAATTAAAAGTTCTAAGCCAAGAACAATAGCTTTTCAAGTTGTAAGGAATAAAGGACTTCATTTAACTAGATATATAGGATTGCTACATTTAAACAAGGTAAACAACTTAAGGCGTAAAGGCTTTATTTAATTGTAATTTTATAACGTCCCTTCAAACCCACATTAAAAATAAATATTTTTAAAATAATTTCAGATAATGAGCTCTCTTTGATTTGTTTTGTTACGGTATATTTGGTATTTAGAGTGAAATAACTTGAATTTTTAACGGTTTCACTATTTACCTTTTTTTTTCTATCTTAAGCCGCTAAATTAGTTAATATATCAGAGGAGTTGCATTAAACTGCTCATATTATAAATTTAGAAAAAATATGTAATTTTAGAAGAAAACTGATACACACACATTCACATACTTAACATAGTTCAAAAGTAATCCTTTATGTACTATATTCACATTACTTTATAAAGAATATTTATTTTTAAAATTTGTAATGTAACTAAGTTGAGAATAATTAAAGCATACATACTTTAAAAGTTCTTAGTATAAATTTGATTATTCTATACAAAAAAATGGAACTGTACTTTCCAAATAGCCTTACCCCCTTTAAGATAATTCGCAGATTGCTTTTATGTGTCGATATAATTCTGAAATTTATCATAAGGAATTAGTTTTAGTTTCTAAATTATGTATTCTTAGTATTTTGTAATTTTTATTTGAGTGAAATGTGGAATGATTTTGATTGATTTAAATTGACGTATCTCCTAAAAGCAACCATAAGGGCGTTAGTAAAGGAACCATTAATTTTAAATATCATTGTCAAGTGAAGATAACACTTGAGTTGTCATTCCTCTCTCAAATACCAGTGCCTCTACAGCCGGATATACTCACATTATGAAATGTTGCTGGTTAAAGTGTAGTATAGGGGATGGGGGGGCCTTGGCGATGTCAATTACTTTTGGCGACCGATATCGATCGCCAAGCTGCTTCATTTAGTGATAGGTGTCCGGAAGCTAGAATGAATTCGTTATCTCACCATAATATCTATATAAAATTTGCCAAATCCAAAGAAAAATCGCCAAATTCAAAGCCCCTCCCCCTGTACTACACTTGAGCCAATGTTGCTTTTTGGAAACACGAGACTTCAACACACTATCGATTGGTTACAAATCCGTTGTTGGTCATCCGGTATAGTAGTTAGTGACGCTGACTGGTGTGCCATAGAGTCTGTTTTCGAATCCCAGACAAGGCATGGATGTTTGAAAATGTATAGTGCACATTTGCGGCATGGAGTACTCTTAAATAGCCATTGAACCTTAAGTCCTATTGTGAGGTTGGTGTAAGGAGAGGAGAGGTGAGAGGCTCCTGTTTACCTCCAGGGTGTTCTTTCTCAAAATTGGGTTGGAACCGAACCAAATCGTATAGCCCTCTGCATGGAGCTCAAAACTTCAGCTAACGACAGGCGTACATCTAGCCCTTTGCCTCGATGAATTTCGTAGGTCTCGATCTGACACCGTTTGTCAGGTGGCATTAGCAGCAATTCCGTTAATCTACTATGTAAACCAGATTATAGAGATCCTCACAAGAATATGGGAGATTCAAATAGAAATAAATTGCTCAGTAGACTTACAGCTGTAAATGCTTCATGATCTACATATTTCACATCCATGTAATTATATATTTGGGATACAGCAACATATTCTAAATGTACGTGGAAAATCTTTATTATACTACGATATAAACCAATGCGATTTTTGATCCATTTGAATGTTTTTAAGTCTAGTAAGAAATATTTTTAAAGCACTTTTCTGAAAATGTTTTTTAATACATTTTTATAAATATAGTTGACAATATATTATTTCTCCTAACGATATATCTGTATTTTTTCTTAGCTACTTAAAATCGGAGTCTCTTTTTCGGTATTCATGAAATTTTAAAAGTGTACTTCCGTATGTAAAACTAAATCTTTATTACAGATTATTTCCAATGCTATTTTAAATTAAACGTTTTGTAAAATATTAAAGTAACAATACGATGTAATTAAATCGATATTTTTTATTAAAAATGGAAGTATTTTTATGGTACATAAAATTTAAAATCTATGAATTTCCCTGATTGTACGTAAAAGAAAAGGAAATGACAGAGTATAGTCCCAGAAAATGACAAAGTATAAAAATGCATGCAAATGGTTAATATTTTGAAGATGTTTTGAAATGTTTTTCAAAATATCTTATAAATCTACTTTTTCCTCGTCACTTCAATTATGTACTTCGTAAAGTTTATGAAGACTTTAACTTCTCTTTTTGTTAAAAAATGAGAGTACCTTACTAGTGCAGCGAGGATTTAGAATTTTCATTTTACCATAACAATTAAATAATTAATGAAAACTTCACTAGAAAAATTATTATAAACATAAACTTACATTATTAAATCTACAAAAAAAATGCATCGTAATACGAATATTTGGTGATATTTTTACATTCACGCTATGAGACAACCTTTCAAAGATACACAAATGTGGGTGAGTTTATGAAAACAGTATGTTTATTTTATGTTGTATATGTAATTGACATATTTAACAGTAATATGAATTCCTGTCAGATAAAAATGAAAGTTTTCCGAAAGTTAGCTGTAACATGTTCGTTCCAAAACAGCATAATGATGTGCTATTAATTCAAAAGCTCTCTTTATATCACTATAGTTTCAAATTTTTTTCTTATTCAACAACTTATGAGTGAACAAAATATGAAAATGGATGTTCTGGTCACTTTCTTTGAAATAATCCAAATGTCTGCCAAACTGTTCCAGTGTTTTCCTTCTCAAACCACGAATTGACTCTTTGTGGACAGATATGTTGCACGTTGCTCTTGAATTTGGATGAAGAACATCATAATGACCACAATCCGTCATGCCACTGTATAATACAAAACATTCTGTTGGAGAATCACCAAACACTAATGGATCTCGGTCTGGAGAATCTTTAAAATAGACACTAACCTTACAGCTGAAGACTTCAGTAAAGGCCACGATCTCCGCTTCACTTCCAAACGTCCCTAAAGAATTCATTCGTTTTCTGTAGACAGCCTTATCTTCTTCTGAGACAAAGTTCTTAAAACGATCCCAATGATCGTAAACGTATTTGACTACTTGTTGTCTGACGAAGGCGTGTTCATTTTGCCTTCCAAGTGCGAAGTACGCCATAGCACGAAACAGGCAGTTACCATCGCCACTAATTGAATAAATCTTGAATTTGGCACCTGTATTGTGAATGTATTTGTTTGTATCTGGCGAGGGTGTCTTTTTCTGACGAGGTGGCATTTTTTTTCTCGCATATGGTTTCTTGCGTCGACGTCTACTTTTAACTTGGGTTCGCATTGAGTAGGTAATTGCTTTCTGACTTCATAGGTACAGGTTCTTGAAAATCACACCACATATATTATAGCTGGAGCTATTGAATTATAGATTTGTGTGTTTTTAACATTGTCCAGGGTATGGATGTGTTGATATCCCCAAGTCGGCACATATGTTACAATAACGGCATTGAAATATATAACCTAAATAAAAAAATCTTTCAGGTCAATTTTAAGTTTATTTCCATTGTAATAGTTATAACCAACAGTATTATTGCAACAAAAGTATGGTTTTATAACTCTGTCATTGTTTCAATTGTTGATTAAGTCTAATTCTTATTGTTATAAATGTGACGTGTAGTTTTATATACAATTATTGTTACAGACAATCGCGTTTTCTTGAAATTACAACAATGTGAATTTGCAGTGAATCAGCTTTATTTTCTCTTATTCCACACTATTGGTGTGTTTTTTAATGAAAGCAATATTCATTCATTGCTTTTATGTATTTCTCTTTTGTTACAAATGTTTCGTTTTATTTACTTGATGAAATTAAGCTTAATTTTTAAAGTAATACTTATTAATCTAGTAAGGAGTAAAAATTCCATTATCTCTTTGTATTAGGAAAAGTATCATATTACCTCTTAATTGATATTTTAATGAAAGTATCCCCTTATCTGGATATTTTGATAGTCAAATAGGTACTTATATAAGGTTGATTTAGAATCAACGTGTGAATGATTTTAGTATGTGAATAAAAGTACTAATTAAAGCATAAACATTTATTAAAAAGCGGTGGCATCGTAACACAGTTTAAATACAACTCAAAAACAACCACTCTATTATTCCTTGATGCCAACTTTCGTTTTCCCAAATAAACATAAGCAAAACGATTACAATTATTTCATCGATATAAAGTGAACCTTACATTCGCCCCTGCTCAATATAAAATTTAGACAGACAAAAAAAATTTTTAATTAAATTCTTAAAAATTCAAAAATTTAATTTTTGATGAAATCACATAGTTGGAGTCTTTGTAAACTGAGCGCAATTAATATCGTTTTGGTAACGGCTCAGTGGCTCTCGTTCTCTTCGTCTGTGCTGTTTTCCTCGACAGTTGTTGCATTTCGTTTAAAGTAAAGGCGAAGATGTTGCACGTGGACAACCTTGATAAATTTGTTCTGATGTGTCGTGGACTTGATTTCGTAACCGCTGAATGTGACGTGCGGTAAATGCTGTTCCTCTATCTGATAAATACATATTTGGCGGCCCATACCTGAGTATTATATTATTATACAGAGCATCAGTCACTGTATGAGCAACGAGAGATGCAGAAGGTGTTACAATTACATAGCGTGGTCAATTTGGACAAGCATATTTGTGTTTCCGTTTCTTGTTTGTGGCAAACAGATTACGTGGTCAGCGTATACAACTTCCCAAGGTGTGGATGGAATTGGCAATTGCTGCAAAAGACCATAGGCATTAGCAGTACATCGGTTAACAATTTGGCCTTTATGACAACTTCGAACATATGCATTGCAGTCCTTGCGAATGTTTGGCCACCAATAACGTAATTGTAAATTGCGAAGAGTTTTTTTTTGCGTCCATTTGTCCAACATCATCGTGACAAACGATCAAAGTTCGTTCTCTCATTGCTTTAGGAATCACCACTACAGATTTCGATTTATTATCTTTAACTCACACAAGAGTGTTGTTATCGATATTGTAATTGCATATGATTGGCAGTGTATTTTTGTTTGGATTTTTTTTCTTTGAGTAAGCGAAAAATATACTGACAAAAGTCATCTCTTTTCTTTTTTACACAAATTTCTGATTCATAACTTGCAGTTGCCCAAATTTCAGTTCATAACTTGCATTCAAACAAACAGGTGGCGTTGGGAAACGTGATAGGTGATCAGCGATGATATTTTGGTTTCCAAGTCGGTTCTCAGTTGTAAAATCAAAAAATTGAGCTAAATCTACTAAATATAGCACAAATTTTCGATTAATTGCAGGTTTTTGCAACTACATAAGTGGTTGTATAGTTGTGTGTGATGAGCTGAAACTTGTGAACAAGGAGACAAAGTTGAAATTTTTCAGTTAGTGCCCAATGTACGGCAGTACATTCCAGTTCGTTATTGTGGTAGCGTGTTTCAGCATCTTTTAAGGTACGTGATGCATATTCAATGACACGACGCTTTCCATACTGTTCTTGAGATAAAACTACACCTAGTCCAGAATAAGAAGCATCAGTTGTTTCTACAATGATTGGTAATCCTTGTTTGAAATACGAAATAATGTGAGGGCAGTAGTAATTGCAGTTTTCAAATGTTCAAATGTACGCTGTTGGTCATCTGTTAAAACTATGGGAGTATTACTGGTCTTCTTTTTTAAAACGTTTGTAAGTGGTTTCGCTGCAACAGCATAGTTACGAATATACTTCCAAGACTGATTGGCAAATCCAAGGAAACCACGGACTTCTTGAATTGATCTGAGAGTCAAGTAACGTTCAATTGCTGCTATGCGTTCCGGATCAGGACGAGCACCATCTTGAAAAACAATAAAAGCAGGTGCTGCGTACGGGGAGTTGGAATGATGACAAATTCCTTGTTTAAACCATTTTTGAATTTGCGTTTTTAGAAACTGGCGATCAGGCTCTGAAAGTCTATACGGTCTACATCTAATAGGCCTTTCATGTTGTAGTTCGATTTTAAATTTAACATATGGACATAGTCCAATATTATCATCATTAGAATAAAAAACGTCAGTAAATTTTTCAATTATTGCATCAAGTTGAGCTTGTTGGATTGTAGAATGAATGTCCTGCGGATTTAGGGATGAGTTTTGTTTCAGATGAAACTGCATTTGGTGTTGCTTCTGGCAAGGTAACATCATCTAGTGATGGTTGTGAGGGTTGATGAAAAGCGACGCAGTTGATACTAGGTTTAGAAGCATGAATACATTCGTACAAATGAAATGAAGTTGGAGTAGAAATACATAACGAGCCATTAGGATCGTAAGTGCATCTAGCTTGAACTTGTTGCTGCCAATCGAATCCTAGAATAAGCTTAAATGGAAGCTGAGTGCAAATTCCAATTTTAGGTATAATATGTTCCACATTACCAACAATTATGTTTAAAGAAATCTAACCGATTGGCTTTATATCATGGTCAACAACTTGGAACTGTCCATCAGTCCACGAGTGAATAACAATATCATTTGGAACACAAGATTGTTGAATGACGGTGATATCTGCACATGGATCACAAAGAGCTTTAATTTCTGTATCATTATTAATAATAACATATATTAATGCATGTCTATTTGTTTGAGTTCTAATACAGTTTATGGAATGATGTTTGTCGTATTTGCGGTTGTAGAGATCTTCCAGATGTCGAGTTGCGATTATTGTTGTTGCGGCGAGAATTTGAAGAGTTCAAACTGGTGGTTTCGACTAATGTGTTATTATTAGAACTAGTTGAACTGCTAGAAGACGGGATTTGGGCATTTGTTTGACTGTTGGAATATTGATTTTGTCGTGACGTATTTCTTGGCTTAGAACCACGTGAAGGAGGTGGTAAACTGCACATCTTTCAGGCAAAACAAATTTTGGCGAGATTATAATCCTTGGCGAGGAATGTCCGAAGATTCCAATTAGGTTTAGTGACTGCGATCAATTTTTAAAGAATATTTAAAAGTTCCGTTTTGCAAAGTCCTTGAGATACTGACTACGCCATATAACGTTTATTTAGAATCAACGTGAATGATTTTAGTATGCGAATAAAAGTACTAATTAAAACAAACATTTATTAAAACGCGGCATCGTAATACAGTTCAATTACAACCATCTCTATTCTTCCTTGAGGCCAACTTTCGTTTTCCCAAACAAACATAAGCAAAACGATTACAATTGTTTCATCGATATAAAGTAAACCTTACACTTACATACTATCGCAACAATGCCAACCTCCAAGATCGCTCTCTAAATTGGCAACCATATGCTTCGTTTCATATAATGCTACCAATACGGATGTGGTAATACGTAACTAACGCAAATATTCTACATAAGTCATGCAATATTTTTGAACAAGTAAGTTTATTGTTAATTCAATGTAGAATTATTTACCATAATTGCACTATGGCTTAATAAGACAAAATAGGATACGGAATATTCGGTGCTTGCGTATCATACCGTCGACCAATTCGTTAAATTAAAAGACAGCACGAAATGCCACAATATTTAGTCAATGGGCTCAATTAATGACGGTCACATGATAAAGACAAACACATATTCTCCATTGAATTCAAAACAGACAACAAACTGATTTTACTTGTTGTTCTATTTGTAAAATTTGGCTAAAATTTCCAAATTTTATAATAGGGTAAAAATGTTCAAATGTTATAAAAAACAAATTCTTCAAATGATTTTTTTTATATTTAAATAATCTTATTTTATGCATGTATTTTGAAATAAAATGCATTTTGTCTACCTATGTGTATTATTGTTGTTGACAAATTTGTACTTTTTAAGAGAAAGTTTCAGAAAAGATCAAAAGTTGGCAACAACGAAGCGCGTGAACTGATTAGTTGGAAACACGATTGCTTTTATCGTGTGACTATGACGTCACATGAGATTTTAAAGTAATTGGCTAAAAACACTTGGCTACACTTATCACGTGACTATGACGTCACATGAATTGAGCCCATAGTGAAAAACTCTTAGGCTTTTACAAACAGTGATCTTATTCGCACGCATATTGACAACATATGGTGAAATCTTTTGTTTTGGCGGTGTTTTTGAATTTGGCGAAATTAATCGATCGCATAGTATATATGTACCATAAATTTTCTAATAAATGCATTTTTTTTTCCTTTGAGAGCTATTTTCATAAAAAGAAGAAAAAACCTTTTACGGTACTTTCGTACCATCGCAGCAATACCAACATTCAAGATAACTCGCCAATTTGACTCCCCCGATTTCGTATGTGTCGTACGCGTTGAACTGGTAACCATGAGCTTGGCTTCTTATAGTGTCGCCAATACGTTTGAGATAATACTTAAGTATCCCCTTTACCTTAGATATGCAACGACTTCAGTAGCCAAATCGGCATAGTCACGAGTGGTGCTGTTTCAATCGTAGATTCGAGTCCTTATTCTATTAAAGACGTTGGATTTAGGGGGGCTGAAACCCCTTAAATTTGTCGGTACTCGAAATCCTCTTGCTGATGTAACGTTGAAGTCTAGAGTGTGGAATACCAGCTCATATCTTGTCTTCATCAATTGACCGTAAAACGAAATTGATGAAATTCATCGCAAAAAATCCTCTGTGTTACCTTAACGGAACCAGGACATAATATACTTTCTAAAAAACCGATTTTTCAATTTTAGTTCTAAAAAATAGTGCATATTTTTCTGAACCTAAAAATGTATAATACTTATATGTTTGTTGATAAAATAGCCCTAAAATATGAAAAATAAAAATGTAAACAAATGACCACGCCCCTTTTGACTCTTCGTTTTTTCACTTTTTCTCTCTCCCAAAAGCATATTTTTTTGCATTTAGGTACATTTTTTAAAAAAAACTATTGCACTGTAATATTCCAGATTTTTTATACTTCTATACAAGATGCATATGTACATAGTGACCTAATGTTTTTTCTATTAAAATAGTGCACGCCTAAATTTTTAAGAATGGTTTTATGCATAAAAAAGCAGAAAAATAGAAATTTTCCAAATTTCAAAGTTTTATAATTTTATTTAAAGAAACTATACTAAATTTTCGCTGAAAAAATAGGTTCACTGTACTTTGTGTATTGTTTTATATATGTGTAAAAAATATTTTGTATAAAAAAAGATACTTTTTTAAAAAATGGTACCTAAACATTAGTATGTATTATGAGTTCTCAAAAATTATGTATTACTTAAATTAAGTAGGAAAAAAAACTTTTTAACTAAAAAGTTATTTTTATAGTTCTACAGAATATATAATTAAACTATCTTTATTAAGAACATAAAATATCTAAGCTCTATTGAAAAAATTTTAACAGATATATTAATTGTGGCATTTTACACTTCCGAGCATGCCCTGGTTCCCTTAATGCTATATTAATAAACAATATATCAATTTAGTCACGGAAGAAAAATTTAAAACATTATAAAAAGGTTTTTAAAATAATTTTTTCAGAAAAAATAGGATTTAGTTTATTAGTGTTGATTTTATAGTACCAAATTTTTTCTATTCCTGATTCAGTGTTTTAAATTTTTTTTTAGTGTCTTTCATTTTAATTTCTTGTTCTATTATATTCTGGAGCACGAATAGATTATGTAAATAATTTCAATGGACATCACACTTAAGAGGAATAACTAATGCTTTTAAACTATGGTTATCAGATTATTTTACATTTCATGGTTAATTTTTACAAATTTACTTAGCATTGATGAAATTGGTTCCTTTTCCCTTATTTTTGTCTGAAAAAATACATCTCTCATAAGAAATAATGCAATAGCAGAATAGCAAAATCGAGCATATATTTAGGTATGCTATTCTTAAAATTTAACTATTTTTATATATATAATAGCCGATGACGTCGAAAATTAAACTCAAAAATACTGATGACAAAGCAAATTTAACATAAATTATAATAAATATTTAACCTTGGAAATTGTTTTCTTAATAATGGCATTACAATAACGTAGCAGTTTTATTTTATTCAAGTTTATTATAATTTTAGGGGAAAAAAGAAATTGTTTTCAACTGAATATGAAGCAAATATTTAACCATACCATACCATTTTTACTCTTCTACATAAATATATTGAAAATTTATTCTTTTTAGGGATTAAATTTGTTATCAGTATTCTAATTTTTTTGGCACAATTTGAAAAAAAATCACGCCAAATAGATCTTTGGTAGCCAGTCTAATGTAAAGTATTGTAGTGTTATCACCTGAACGTGGCGAAATTTTACAAGATTTTGGCACAAAAACCCGTAACGTATGGATATCAAATTAATACATATATGTAGACTTAATTACCCTCATAATCCCGCATAACCTCTCAACTCTAAACGCTTAGTAAATACCTATTTACAAGTAGTAATTGTTCAAAAAGATTGGTTCTTAGACAATATAACGTTCTGCTATCCCGGTTTATTTCTAAACATGTCATAAAATTCTACTATTTGTATAATTTCCCAAGCAATTCGATATTATCACAATATGTGTATTGACCCTTTTTACTCTCGTCTTCAGAGCGTGGAAGAAATTTCAATCATCTCGTCTTCCGTATACGTTCCCAATACTCTCTCCTTTATCATTCATATCTATAGAAAGTCTAGTCTTATTGTCTAATAGAAAGTCATCAGGGCCAAAAGTTATCATATTCTTTCATATCCAGAAAGTATTTTTGTCCGTTTCTGATAACTCCGCTAACATATTTTTTCCTCAGAAACACTAATAATTATTTTGACCTTTTTTGATAAGCGATAACTTTAAATGCGACAACAACGCAATATAGATTTTTCATGTACTTTTTTTGCACAACAATGGTAATTTTGCTGGTTTAAATGTTAGACTTCATTGAAAATTTAATGCCGAGTAGTTTATTCGTGATACAATTGTTTTTATCACTAAATCTTTGCAGAAGTATATGCCAAATTGAGGAAATACATAGACTCCCATATACATATTTTTTTATCCATAACCTTATAAAGGTGTAGGCACTGATATAAGTTAAATCTGTAAAAGGTGAAATTGTTTGGATTGACGGTAGGTGGAAATACAAAGTGGCGTTCTTAGATATCATCTAAAAAAACCTCGTTATCTGATCGAGATTCAAAATTGAAAAGCTATTAACAGTAGTTAGAGATTTTTGAGTTTAAATACAGAATAAGGAAACAATAATTAAAAGTTTATTGCATATATTTAATTTCTAAAAGTTATGAGAATAATAAACAAAATTTATAACATTACATTTTCTGATAAAAACATGCCAATTAGTTATGAGATATTTATTATTACCGTGTAACAGGTTCTAATCGAGTTCTTTTACTAATCCTCTTGGGGAAATTATTTATTAACTGTGATTTTAGTTTAAAAACCCCTTTTCATAGAGATAACTTAGTTTTATGCAAATGTAAATACTATTTAAGCTCTGACGGTTGAGTTCGGTTAATCGTTATCGTGAAATCTAAGAAAAAAAGAAAGTGAGTTGTGAATGGGAAGTCACGTAGACCGAAATTAATATTCATCTTAGAATCCAACAGGAGTTGTGGAAGTAAACAGACAGCATTGGAACTGGCCGAGTTAACGGGGTTCGAGAAAAATCATCATTGTAGTGTCTGGCCACTGTTGGTGGTTGATTATGGAATGTTTGGCGCATTTCCCGTGCCTACGGAGTTAGGTAACTGTTTTTTTTTTTGAGGTAGAAGGTGGTTGACCTCCGAGCAAGACGGTGAGGGGTCAGGAGAGTCCCTTATTTTAGAAGCATGAAGCGTTGGACTCTAAATTTAGTGTGAAGGAAAGTGAGTTTATTTTTAGACTTACGCACAGCGCGTGGTCTACAGTACCAAGAAAAGATAGTTTATTGGGAGAGTTTCTAACACTACTGACTGTGTTTAGTTAATTGTATTGAGAAGAGAGATAATTAATTCTATTGGCTTTTGATGCGAAATAGGAATTAAAAAGTAAGACATTACAACCATTAGGAGCTCCGACTGAAGCTAAGGTATTTTGAATAATCTTATGTGTCAGATTAAGTTGTGGTGCGTGCGTGCGTGTGCGTGCGTGTGTGCGTGTGTGTGTGTGTGTGTGGTGTGTGTGTGTGTGTGTGTGTGTGTGTGTGTGTGTGTTGTGTGTGTGTGTGTGTGTGTGTGTGTGTGTGTGTGTGTGTGTGTGTGTGTGTGTGTGTGTGTGTGTGTGTGTGTGTGTGTGTGTGTTAGGATTTCAGATTGCACCCAAGGTTAGGCAATAAAGTTGTATATTATTCATAAAATGTTAAAGCCAGAATAAAAGTAGCTATTTTTAAGATCATGTCTGCTTATTCCTCAAACCCTTTCACATCCGAGACCTTCAAGCTGTGGCAACAGTTAAATAGGAAATATTCAGCATCAATACTTGAATCACTAGCGCACTAACACTTAGTAATATTCCCTTTTGAAATATTCCTCTTATCCATATTTTATCACTGACAAAAGCAAGATCACGCCAGTAGGCCAATAGTTAAAACTTACCAGAAATTTTCGAGTAGGTCATTAATTAGTCTTGATTCCCTCTACAGCGCTACTTCGGATCGATTGTATACTAACATCGCATAGAATATACAGGGGGTCCAGCCTTAATGTGACCCAATAGCTAATTCCCGAACCCGTTCGTTTTAGATATGCACTTCCAATTTGAAAAATGTTTTAAAACAGTTAAAAAAAATTTTTTACGTGCTTTTCGAACCAAAAAACCCATTTAGAAAAAAAATTACAAAATTTAATTTTTTATACGGTCTCCATGTCCTATCACTTATATTTAGAAAAAGATGCAGTACACAAAAACAAACTAAACACAAAAAGTTGCATTTTATTACGATAAAAACTGGCCCATTTATGGAACTTTGAAAATCATATATTTTATCCGTTTTCTCAGCTATTTTCAAGAAACTAGTAAGGGGCCGTCTCCAAAGTGAAATTAGTTGGAGCTCTGCCGAGAAACTTTCGCTCTTGCACGTCACTTTTATGTAAATCGTTTTTAAATTAAAAAGCATATTTTAATAATACAATAACTAAGTACTTAAGAAATAAAATTTATTCTATGTACGTGTAAGACATTGAAAAAATAAAATATTTTGGACGAAGAAAACATTTTAAAAGCAATTCCAAAAAAAATAGACTTACATGCTGAGGCTTCAGTCTGATTTGCTGAGTTTTTGCTGATCATGACGAACGTTAAAAATCTGTTGTGTAGTAGCTTGCAATTGATACAATCGTATTCTTATATTACGAATTGTAGTACGGGAGAGCGAGATGTATACAAATGAAGAATACTGTGAAATGGTACTCTTTTATGGCAGTGTAATTGAAATAAGAGAGAGGCTGCAAAACTTTATACCATTAAATTTCCCACTCGAAGACATCCATCTTATTGTACAATTGCCCGTGTTGTTTAACGCTTGTATAAAACTGGGAGTTGTCATAGACGTATTGCCTTGTTTCGTGCCACACCTCTTGCCTTCACCATTATTTAAGTTAATTTGGTCATTCTGATATAATAAAAATCCTCTGATTTACGATTGTGCATCATTCCAAATTATGCTATAATTTGAACGGCAAATCCTGTATTATTTTGCTGCTATTTGTTAAAACAAGCTGTTTTAATCTTTTCGGTATTAGTTGTATTTCTTTAATTTAATTTTTATTGTTTGTCATACAGCAATACAAATTGTCAATCTATGATGTTTACTACGATGTTTTTATATTACTATGATGTTTTTCTTATGCTCTTTCTATGGATAGTGAATTACTGTTCTCTAAACTGAATTTATATACGACTCCCTTTTCTGAGCAACTCAGATGCTTCAAATTTATGTAGGCATAACTCGGTCAGTTTTTATCGTAATAAAAGGAAATCTTTTGTGTTTACTTTGCTTTTGTGCACTACATCTTTTCCTAAATACAAGTGATAGGCCCTGGGGACCATATAAAAATTTAACTTTTGTAATTTTTTTGTAAATGTTTTTTTTTGGTTCGAAAAGCACGTAAAAACATTATGTGCCTTTTTTAAAACATTATGTGCCTTTTTTAAAACATTTTTCAAATTGGAAGTACATATCTAAACCGAACGGTTCGGGAATTAGCTATTGGGCCACATTAAGGCTGGACACCCTGTATATATGAATCAAAGTAACACGATGGCTAATTTTGGCACTCCTTATAATTCTAAACCCCGGTCAAATGGCATGAGGGATATTTGAGCTGACATCTCCTTCTCCAAATTTCTACATCTAGTCAACGTAAAGACTTTCAGTCTCTATAAATTTAACAGGTATCAGGCCTTCGATGCAATAAGTCTTAACTGATGTCATTACTTGAATCCACGATTTGACAGAAACAATTCACAATCATAACCATAGAGCTACTACGTCTTCGAAATCATTAAAGCTGCTATAGTTGAGACTGAAAATCTCAAGTGATGTGGTTTGAAAAAAAACAGTAAGGTTTGTTCACCTCCTTTGTGACTCTATTTCATACTTGAGATTACATCTATGATATATCACATGATCCCACTACAGCCAGAGGCGTAATGATATTAAAGGCACCTTGCAAAGTCAAGTTTGGGGCACTAAGCCATACTTGGCATCAGTCAGGCCTTGCCCCCCCCCCAGAATCCTGCTCTGCCTCCCCATGACGCTGTGGTTGCAGGGGTGTACGTTACGCCTTTTACTCTTTCATCAAAGCAATCAACCATAATTGCAGCAAATTTTCTATGGTGAATGTAATTGCGTGCAAATGCACAAGCATGTTTCTTTCCAAGTGCCGTTCTGATCCCATTTCTAAATAAAAACATCATTATACTTTTCAATTTATTAGTTTAAATTAGTGCCATTGTAGAACTATACAGGAAGTATTTAAAGCGAATTCTGTATAGTTTTGAGATATAATCATTCTAAAAGACCCATATCAGGAAATTCTTTACTCTCTCCTGACTTCTATATCAAACAAGATTGCGACTTTACGAAACATTCATTGAGCAGGTATTTCAAATTCTCTCTTATTTTTTTTAACATTCTTTCATCACATATATACTTTGGATAAAAAAGATATAAAAATAAAAATTATTGCATTCTTTATCTCTCATGACCAGCTCAACATATAACTAATTTTCCACCAAAATAAGTATGGTTTAGAATTACCATTGTAAAATAGATATGTATGAGAACTACCCCCAGTGGTCCAAATGACAACAAACTGCAGTCTTCTGTCGAAGAGGAAACCTAAATTGTGTAATCAATTCCAATACAGTCCTAATTTCAATACCCCCTCCCCCATAGTTCAATTCCGTAAGGCTCAGTTTTATTTAAAAAGTTCGTATCATTTTACATGGTAGGTCTTCAATGGAATGAAAGATGATATTTCAAATTGTGCGTCTGTGTTCTGCAGCAACTAAAGAACACCCTCTAAAGGATCTATTTCTCGTTAAACCTGTGGAGGCTCAAAGTCATCACGTTGGTATGCAGTGGAACTTTAGAGTTTAAGGTACTAAGTCATGTGTCTTACTTACACTAGAGCGAGTTCATAATTATGAGGTTTGTCGTCAATAGCATTAACCTATGAACTACCACATTATTTGAATGACTGTTTGACTCGTATTTCAAAACAACACTAAGGCTGCTGACGATGGACCTCAAATTTTGAGCCGCAGTCAATAGAGGAGGATGACATTTATAACTATCATCCCACTCTCTAAACTTCCACACCACCAAACAGAGAAATTTAAACCTTTATACATTTAACGTGTACCACCCTTACCCTATACAGCAAGTCTTTATTTCTTAACTACCTGAAATTTTAATGAAAAAAACGCTGTTTTTGTTCATATTGCTCAATACTCTAGGTCAATCACGACATGATATTGGCCGCTATCCGTATAAAAAGTTAAATGCGTTATACTTTGTAATTTAATCTTCTTCATATTATTGTAACGGTTTGCTTCTTTCAACAAGCAATAATTAATTTAATTTAATTTCTGCAAAAGTATATTTGCGTTAATCCCATTTTCAACTATTTTTTCTTTTGGCTTTCTTCATTTTCTGATGTTATTACACGTTTACTTTTAAAACTTCTCAAACAAAAGATTTAATTAGGATAAGCTTTGATAGTTTCTTAATTAATTAATGTTGATGGGTAACACTAGTCTTTTGTTGTACTTTCAAGATTTATGTTATGTAAATATTTTACTTGAATTTTGTTAAGTTTAAATTTTTGTTTAGTTTTACGCTTAAGGATAGCGATGGATTTGTGTAAAAAATTTAAAATATCTTCATAAAGATATAGATTCAAAATTTTATTTTAATTAATAATATTTTTGTATGCATGTGTTGACTAAACTTATTAAATGGACTGTAAATTTGACAAATTCTAATAAACATAGTGGATTTCAACCGTATGGGGCTATACTTTTCGAACTGATAACAAAAAAGATTGAAACAGTTAACTCGGAGCTAAATCTATACAAGGGAATTCTCGCTGCCCAACAGCATTAATATATTAAAAATCTTTTTAAAAAAAGTATAATTTTTTTTATAAATTTATACTTTAATTTTTTAATTTTAAATTGACTGAGAAAATTTTATCCTTTTCAGATTATCTCATTTATAAGCAAACTTAACATTATTTGAAATAAATTTACATTTAATTTGAAAAAAAAAACACTTCAACAAAAGAAACTCAATATTACAGTTAACAAGAAATATGACGTGTTAACTACAAAATTCAATCTTTTTATAGCTTCTAGTCTTGTGTTTTATCATTAGCATGCAAACCTTTAAAATAATAAAATAATTCAAAAACATTTATTTCATCAAATATTTTACAAATATCAAATGGCACAACATGAATTTATCTAGATTTATGTGGATTTTTGTGGTATCGTACGATAAGTATATATATTTCTATTTTATCTGCAAGATTCTACTTTGTGTGGATATCTTTAACATCTTATTCAGACTTTCTACACTTCGTCAACACAATTACATAACCTTACATCAAAATCAATATAATTTCCGGTACTTATCTTATCAAGCAATTCCATTTGATACTTTTTTAAATTTATTTTTGGCGTATTTTCTTCGCACTAGATGATAATCCTAGGTTGGTTTTAGCTTCTTTCTTGGCGAAAATTATACCAACTTCTAGCTAATTTCGGGAACACGTTAGGAAAATTGAAGGAAAAACACAAAAAGAGTTATCCTGTATCGAGTCAAAAAACATTGCAATAGAAAGCAATTAATCCATCAATTTTTGGCGCTTAAAATCCCTGGAGGGAATTTAACGTACACGGATAAAATTTTATGAATTTCAAAAAGTTATATTCGTACGCAGAAAAAAAAGGATTTTTCCTTTATTAAACATTTAGATTAATTCTGCTATTTTAAAAATAAAACAATTAATAAAATTTTTTGGAGTGTCTAATAATAATTTTACATAATCAGAGGTGGTTGAATTTATTAAGAGAATTAATGCTAGTCGCGTTTTTAATAATATATTTCAGAATTCTGTGATAGTTTGAATTTACAGAAAGAATTTCCTACCGTAAAAATATGAAAACCTGCACCATAACGACTCACATTTTGGCTTAAGCGTAGTACTTTTGAAGATGAAAGGGAACACTAAAAGTATTCAAAGCTTCTTGCATATATTTTCTTTTTCACACATTTTCATCTTTTTACTTTTCTTCTTGTTGGCTATTTTAAAATACAGAAAAAGTTTCCTTGGCAAAATATTTTTTATGAAAATGTTATTTTCAGAATAAAAGGATACTTACATGGTTCAATTCACAAAATGCTTTTTGAACTTCGTCTCTGAGCAAAATGCACGTTAGTGAGTTGCTTAAGTGACAGAAAAATGTCTGTCAGCTCATGGAACGTCATCATGTTGTGCTTAAAACTATATATATATAATTAAAGTAATATATATATATATATATATATATATATATATATTATTGCAAACTAAATTAACTCATGAAGTATGTGGATCAGTTTTTAGATTAGAAGTATTACTTCTTTCATTAGTAAGGACAAAAAATTTTCTTAGAGGAAATTTTATAAATAAAGTCTTCAAAAAAGGGTATTTGAGTGGAAGCGAGTGTTGTAATTCCACTGGAATCACACATGACGTGGCTCATATTTAGCTGTTTGCAATTTAACTTTTGGAAATTTCTAATTTATGAAATGAGAAAGTTGCTGGTATAAAATAAAGGATTTTTTTCCATGAGATCTTTTATTTAACGACGGCCCAAAAGGTATCTGCAAAATGGCATAGGATAATTCCTCAAAAACATGGGCCCAAAAACAAGTTACAACTTATTGCATTCTAATACTTCTTGAGGTGCATCCAATCCCTTTTTTTTAGTTTTGCAAACCCCATACCGAAAAAAGTATTCTATAACTTTCCGTGTCACTTAAAAGTGGTTAGAAGGAACATCCCTCCGGAAAAAGGTCAGGCTGTTGACAGTTATAACAGTAGTAAGCAAAAAAGGTGTAAGTTTATGCAAATATTAACATGAATACGTATTTCTAAAAAGAAATGTTTGAAAGAAAAATTTGATTGAACTAAAAATATCTCTCTCTGTATATAAATATATTCACAGTACGATCCAAAAATTCGGAAGCTGCAGCCATTGCTGACGTCGAAAGCAAGTACTTAAAGTTAAACTACTTGAAATAGATTCTCCCAGACTTTCCCTACCTGGCTAGGTTGGTTTAGTCCATGCCATGTGACCAAACCACACGGGCCGCTGTTATCTTCCGAAATTTGTTAGCCTTGATCCGCGATGTAAGAAATATGCCTTTTCTTGAACAGAATTGAACATTAAATTCTGTCAGCGCTTATTTAAAACACCCATGGAGACTTTAAAAATGCTAAGTAAGGTGTATGGTGAATCTTCCATAGCGAGTTCCAAGGTTTACGAATGGCATCGAATGTTTTAAAGAGGGCCGAGAATCCATCACAGAGAATGAACGCGTTGGACGACCTTCGACTTCATGGAACACAGAAAATGTTGCATTGGTGTCAGAATGTGTTCAAAAAGATTGCGGCAAGCACTTGCACAAATTGCTGAGGCTACAAACTTCTTAAAGATGTCCTTTAAGAGAATCCATGTGTCGTAAGCAGCCTCAGCTCTGGCAAAGTGAAGACTGGCATCTTCTGCATGACAACGCACCAGCACATCGATCCCAACTGGTAAAAGAGTTCCTCGTCAAAACTGGCACTAACGGAATCGCACATTCCCCTATTTACCAAACTTAACCCCGTGGTACTTTTACCTGTTCCTATCAATGAAGAAACATTTACAGGGACTTCGTTTTGTGTCATCAGATTAAGTGAAAGCAGCATTGTAGAAGGCCTTACGGGAGGTTGTGATAAATGGCTTCCTGCTGTGCTTTCAAAAGGTATATAAAAGCATGCAGAAGTGTATCGTCGCCCAAGGGGACTACTTTGAAGGTTGATATGCTTTGGTGCTGTGAACTATTCAGGGTAAGGTTTTCTACCTCTTATCCCCGAACTCTTGGATTGTATTACCTATAGCTGTCCCTAAATTAATGACAGCTATAGAAAACATAATAGTATTCCATTTCGGTTAATTGACTTTGGTTTGTTATTTTTAGTTTTTGGTTTCAGAATTTTTCTTTCCCGGTTACGTAGAATATTTAATATGACCATAACTTCTTATATTTATTTTTATTATTGTGATTATATTTATGTGTGTGCGCTGATAAAAAGTAGTTTTGTTGAATTCAAAATGGAAATTACATTTAAAAAAAAAAGGATTGGAACCAAATATATCTCGCTAGCATTAAAGAAATGAGGAAGAAAACTAACAGTACGAAAAAAATTCAATGATTTTTCTAAATATCAAATATTGATAACCAAATATTAAGTTCTTGGTTACTTTTCTTTCAAAGAAAGGAAGTTTTTCCCTGCATTATTTGTACTTTCTTCATTCTCATTCAAACAGTAATCGAATTTTTAATGAAAATTCTGATGACAAAGCATAAATCACAAAAGGTACGACTCATTATACTTTTGTCTGCCTCAAGAATTTAATTTTTAAGGAGCATTTGATATGTTTTTATTTTATATTAAACATAACAAAAATAAATAAGTAATATTCATTTATTCCCTTGCTTATATTTTTTGGCAAAAATCAATGAAAGAAGCAGTGACAGAAACAGTTTGCATTCCTAAATGAATGAATGCATGAAATTTTTCAAATCATGGTTTATTTCATTTGCTGGAAAATAAAAGGTTATACGTTACAAAGATTATCCAATTGTTGTTTTATATGAATATGCTTTTTTTTAACAAAGCTTAAATTCGTTTTTATTTTCTTCTTTTTAATTCTGGTCGATTCCTTAAAACAAATCAAAGTTCAACAAACTATTACTTTAGCTTAAAAACTATTTTTGTACTTCGAAATAATTAGCTATTACCTTGACTTTTTATGTAAAAATTTATTATTTATTCAATTCCTACAATTAGCTCTCACTTTCTCTCTATATTTATTTATATATATATTTATCTTTTTCAAATTTTCAATCGTTAATAAAATTCTTTCTATTCATCCAATCAAGTTCAAATAATTTTTAAACTTGTAGTGGATGACACTTGATGTTAATACAGTTTTTCAAATATTAATTCATTAGATACCAGTTAATTAGTTAAATTAAATTAATCACAGGTTTTCAACGCCAACTTAGATTCATCTCCATTGTTGTAAAAATGTAATTGTTAAAACAATGACAAAAGTTGGCGTCGAAAACCGGTATTTCGGCCAACTAGCCAAACCGGATGTACATTGTTAAAGTAATGCAGATAAATCATGCTCTTTTTTCAATTCCTACTATTATAGTTCGCTCTCTTCCTATATATATATATATATATATTAAAATTTTCAATCGTCAATAAAATACTTCCTATTCACCCAATCAAAATAGAAATTTACTTAAAAAACTGTTCACATTACTTGTTATTAGTATACTGCCATGGCAGATCTATAAACTACCAAAGTAACGGTTACCTAGGCAACACATCGCTTCTGTATAAAATTTAAAATCAGATATTGTTTTAACTAATGAGTTGTCCTCTGCAAAATAACTTTCTCTATTGATATTTGCTTTAAAAAAAACTTTTTTCGAATGTTTCTATTTAAGACTGCTATGCATTTATTCTAAAATTAATGAATTACTATGTAGGGATTTATTGAGATTATAAAATATTTCGTACTTTTAACTGCATTATCTAATGATTTAAATTAAGAGTGCTCTACAATATTACAAAACCATACAATTCTTAAATGTTTCTATTTAATACTGCTATGCATTTATTCTTAAATTAATGAATTACTATGTAGGGATTTATATTGAGATTATAAAAATATTTCGTACTTGTAACTGCATTATCTAATGATTTAAATTAACAGTGCTCTATTAAATTACAAAACCATACAATTCTTAAATATATATTTATTATTGCACTTCGTTTCTTAGACGCATGAAGTATCACGTAAGCATTTAGACACAGATTCTAAATAAATACAGCTGCAGCTGTCGTTAAACTCTCCGGGAAATTGTTATTTATTCATATGTTTGGATTGAAGACCGAACAGATGTTTAGGAAGTACACATTAATTTTCGATAACTTCATTTTTTAGAACCTTACATTCTGAAGTCTGAAATGTTACTACAGTCCCTAAAATTATACCTATGTTTAGCTTATATATATATATATATAAAGATAGGTATCGATTATCCCTGGCATTTTATTGATGCTTTCTTAGAGCAAAAAATGCAACTTTAATTGTATTTACACTGTTTTGTACATTCATTTTTAACGCTTAATTAGAAAATCAAATGAATGGTAATGGATACAAATATCTGTACTAAACAAGTTGTTGTTTTTTATTGAGTAATTGCATTTATTTTTCTTTATAAAACTGCAATAAAATTTATTTCTTTTATTTTGTATTTTATTTTATTTTATTTGCTTAAATACTTATTTTTAAAACTCTGTATTATTATTTTTTCGTTTATTTTTGTATTCCAACAAATATAAAAATTGAATACCTAGCAGTTTTTCAACAAATAGTGGTATATATTTTTCGGCATACAGGAAAGGATAAATCAATTTATTTCTTTTGAGAATCTATCTTATTTCATCTTATTTTTATGTAATTTTCAATTTTTTTTAAAAATATAAATTAAAATAATATACATCAATCAGTGTAGTTAAAAATATTTAATTTTAACTAATAATTTTATCTGTTTGGGAAAAACATTAAAATAACATAATATCTCATTCCAAAAGAATGGGAATGAAGTAAAAAGGGAAAATATCTGAAGTGCAAAGTACACTGGTGTTCAAAACTAACGTAAGATAATTTTCAGATTTGGTCGATTATCTCCAAAACTACTGGACAGATTTTAATGAAATTTGGTATATGTACATAGGTCTGAAATAATGCAACAAAAATAACTAATCAACAGTTATAATACACACAAACGATCGTGCGTAACTTTTATCAAAGTGAAACAGTAGTTGCAGAATATAACAAAACAAATTGGTTAATAGAGAATATGGGCCCCTCTTACAAGCCTCGCTTCGTGATTTCGAACTGGAAATTAGGAGATTTAAGAGCTCTTGGGGCATTTAATACCGCTCGTTAAGAAACTTTGTTGTCAGGTCTTCTGATTATTCTCAGAGGGGGATTGCAAGTTGCAATTGCCTTCCCCAGACGGTCCCAGGCATACTTAGCAGAGATGAGGTCTGGAGATCTGATTGGCCAATCCATCCGGTGAATATCCTCATTTTCCAGAAATTCGTTGACCAGATGAGCTCTATGGGGCTCATTAAAATAAAGTCAGGGTCGACAGAACCCGTGAAGAGAGGAACACAGGGCTCCAAGACCTCATCCGGAAACCTCACATCAGTCATAGCACATATTTCAGGGATGTACGTGGTCATCCAGCTTGATACCTGCCCAGACCATCAAGCCCCCTCTACTGTAATGGTAGTTTTCTTGGATATCGGAAGGTAGGTAGGGGGTCCTTGGTTTTTGCCGTATGGAAGTACGACGAGAATAACTGGTTAGGCCTAACAACGGGGACTCATCAGTGAAGAGAATGATCGCCTATTGATCCATGCTCCAATCTCTATATGACCTCCGTACCATTTTAAAAGGACTGTCCTGTTCACAGAACTGCGAGGGACTCAAATAGCAGGTCTTTATACAAACAACCCTCTCTCATCAAATCTTCTGGAAATAGTCACCCTTGAAACTCGTGTTCCTGCGGCCGCATACTACTCAAGGTTCGAACTGAGAGGCTGTAACATCCCTTCTATGCCTCGGTATAATCGACAAATGGCGATCTTTTCTCTCCCCACCGTGGCTCTTGGACAATCTTGTTCCAGTATTTCTCTCGACAAATCCGATATCTGAAACTGTTTCCATAAGTCGGACACAACACTGGGTGTTAAATAAAAATATCTACAAATCTGGAATTGAAACAATCATTTATAAACAAAACGTTTTTTCCACAATATAATTCAGTTTATCACATTGGAAACAATCAGTTCAAATTAGTGTTTTAAATTATATTTTGTAATTCTCGGTAAATAAAAAAAATTATGCAATATATCTTATACTCTCAATTTGTGTACTCTCTTTGTTTGTGTTACCTT
Organism: Trichonephila clavata; assembly: GCA_019973975.1. NCBI lineage: Eukaryota > Metazoa > Arthropoda > Arachnida > Araneae > Nephilidae > Trichonephila > Trichonephila clavata. The sequence continues at coordinate 32,011 of BMAO01012632.1, read as the reverse complement.
AATTTGAATTCTCCATAGATTTGTACGTATTAAGTTTTTGAAATATCATATCCAAAAAAAATTATTCAATTTTATTTTATCATTTTCATCTGCGTCTTTTAAACATTTGATGCAAAACAATCATAACAATATTTCCTTATGCAGGTAAAATACGTATTTCATGATACTATAAAACAATTAAAATAATTATAAAAATAAATAGTACAACGGTTTATACATCATATTGCAGGAATTATGGGATAGTCCTAATAAAGTTTTCAGTTTTATCTTCTCCTATAACAGAACTGTCAAAAGGTTCTAGATTTCATTGATCATTTAACAACAAATATTTTTTTTAAAAAATGAATCACTAGTTTTGAAAACAAGAAAATACCTATTGAAATTTATTTCATCCTAAGCAAATATGTGATTATTTTTAAAAAAACGTATCGTTAGTTTCAATTCTGCGAATATATAAAAAAGCACAGCCTCTATGTCTATGTTTTCTATAAATAAATGTCAAAACAACCTGAACTACGCTTCGGTAGAAATAGAAGTTTGTGAATAAAAGACATAATATTTTCGAAGAAAATTCCAAGGAAATCATACATATTCCTTTTTTATTGCATTTCCATCAAGCAAAAAAAGCCGGGAATCAAAAACCACGTGATTTTGACGTCAGCATCTCAGGAAGCATGATTTCCAAACTTTTATAAAGATTTGTTCGAGCATGAAATTTAACTTATAGGGATTAAAAGAGTTTACTACCTGAAAATATTAAAATTTTTCATTCTTTTTTCTTACATTAATGCCTAAATGATTGTTATAAGAATTCATTTTTCTTCTAAATTATATCTCAATGCAATTCTATTTGTTCTGCTTGACTTCACTCTGCAAATATTTTTATAACGAACGAAGAACAAAAAAAAAATGTGCAATAAAGAATAAAATTCTTTATCCATCGTATAATGCGATAAAATCACATTTGAAGCTTTTATTATCAAAAGGAAGACAGCAAGGTAATTCTTAATTAAAATAACATCATTAAGCTGTATTTTAGCAAATTACCCACTTAAAAAATGCGATAAATTAACTTGCTTCTTAAAATTTTGTAAGGAAGTTTTAAGTAAAATTTTTCAGATTTTTATCTTGTCTGTATTTCGTAATTAAATTCACCTCATAATTAAATTTATCGCAATTTGTAATTTAAAGAAAAAAGTTTCTTTGGCCTTTTTAGAATATTACCATTAATACTTCGCTGTGTTCAATATATTTTTTATGATCTAATCATTCAATATATTTATTCTAAGTTTTTTTAATCGTATGTGACATGAATACATACTCCTCAAAAGTGAAATTGCATCCCTCAGAAATAATGCACATAGCTTCATGCAAATTTCAGAAGCGATATTGGTGCGATGAATAAACAAATGATTAAGAAAAACAGATAAATAAAATCATTATAAAACAATTTATTCAGTATCTAATGTGACTACCTCAGGCAGCTACGCAGATCTCAATCCGGCGAGGCATTATATTCATTACTGCAATGACGGTTGCGTGAGGTAACTGTTGCCAAAGCACATCCACTGCCGTGTGCAGATCATCTTCGGTTTCAGCTAGTGGTCCTCGGTTCTTTTCATGTTCAATGAGATCGCGCAGAAGTTCAATGGGATTCAGATCTGGAGAGTTTAACGAGCAGGGAAGGATGTCAAATCCAGTCAGGCTGTTAAAAGTTCACCGTACGACAGACGGTATGGCCTTCTCTTGCTCAAACACCATATTAGGTGTGCTCTGGTTCAAGGACAAACCAACAGGCTCCACAACTTGTGTGAAGTAGCGGTCCACTATCAAACGGCTGTCACAGTTTATCAGATGAGTTCTGTGATCAAATATTTGGCCACCTTAAACCATGATGTAGGACCGGTTTAATACTTGGAGAAATGGCTTGGTTCGTAAGGTTCTCCGGGTCGCCGCCATACTCGTCGACGGCTGTCATTCCTGCATAGATACGATATTCATTCGTGAAAAATACCCGATACCATTCGATGGTCCATTTACGATGATGGTGGCACCACGCTAGGTATCTAGCCCTGTTTTGAGTGGTCAACGGTACCTCTGTCGCTAGTTCCAGTGCACGTAACTGCACTTCCTGAAAACTTTTGCGTATGGTTTGGGTGGACACAATCCACCTTCACCTGGAAGCAGCCGACTTCGGATGTCACGTGCAGTGGAGAAAGAGTCACTAATAGTCAACTGGCGAATACGCCACTCTGTGCGTGCACATAGAACTACCTAACTCCATCACGTGACACAACGTTGGATGATACCCACGTTATGCCCAAAACGATTTGCTGTTGAGCGCTGCGTCAATTCCAATTCATGGAGTTCGATAATACGGTCACGTTCCCCGGTCGTCAAGTGAAGATATTGAGCTCTCCGACGTCTCTCTCTCTCTCTCTCAAATGCATTGTCTATGCCTCTTCGGAAGTCTCAAATGCTACACAAAATCTCAGGTGCTGTTTATGAGAAAGGAAACATCTTGACTTTTACAGCCCGAACATGAGTACATCGAAAATTTAATCATTTGCGTATCCATCCCCTCTCTCTCTCTCTCTCTCTCTCACCACAATCTCTCCTAAAATTTGCATGACGCTACGTGCATTATTTCCTGGTGTTGCATTTTTACTTTTGAGGAGTGTATTATAATTATTATTTTATCACGGCTCTTTTTGATATATATATGTCATACAGAAGTTGCACCCAAAAGAGACAAATATACATAATTTATATGAAATAGCGTGAAAGTTTAAATATTTTATAGCACATTTAGGGAAAATAGATAAAAATATTAATTTACAGTTACAAATGGACATATCAACAACGAGGGCTTAATACATCGTTTTCAAAAATAAATCTTGCAATTGGCAATTAAAAAAATATTTTTAAGTTTCTAAGCTTTTCTTTAAAAATTGTAATTCAAATTTTTAAAACTTTTAGGAAATAACACATTGGATTTTTTATAGGCCTCCAATTTAAGAACATTAATGAGAATATTAATAAATAACCTTTCATCTTATAGTTTATATCATTCCTTGAAGATTGCCTTTCAATACATAAATTTAAGTTTGGTGAATTTGAAAAAAAGTGAAATCAATAAAAGTAAATCGGTTTAAATATTAAATATTAAAAACTATGTAAAATATTACCATAATATTAAAAGCAACAAAAAAGTACTTATAATAAAATTTAGAGAAATCATTCCTTTGAATTTTACGAGAATTTAACTTTGTAAATTCTAGTGAAATTCAAAGGAATAACAACTTTCTAGATCAAAATATACAATTCAAAAATTTTCTTGAAAGGGGAAAAAAAACTCTGTTTACCCTGTTTTAAAACATAACTTTACAAGAAAACCAAAACTCTACATTTGGACTACACAAAAACTAAACAATGTTGCTTTTTCCTCAGTTTTTCCTCTCTATAAGCAATTTTCTCTGATTTTCGTATATCCTAAACATTTTATTTGTTGCCGAGTCTAACACTCGGTATAGCCTCTGTATGGATTTCTGCAATTTCTGTGAGGTGGCTATGCAGCAACTTTTTAAATTGACTCAGGAGAAATCTGTTCCATTTACAACAGAGACTTTATATGTTGGATTGTTTTCGTTTCTGTCGTTTGTAACCGAAAACAGATACTTCAGAAAATCCTTTTTTTATCGATTGTTCTCTTGCATTTCTGTTGTAAACACTCCCAAAAAACGGATGAAAGAGTTTCCGAAATTTCAAGATACATGTTTACCGTTTTATTATTTGAAAAATAAAATTCTGCAGATCCAAGTTTCCGTTGTTTGTGAAACACATATTTGTGTTTTTGAAAGAAAAAAAAAGAACAAAAAATATTTCCAAAAATATATAAGATTGGATACTATTTAGAATAAAAAACTTACATACATTTAATTTGCACTAAAGAAATAAATTTTTACTCGATCTGTATGCTATTATTTTTTACAGAATTTCAAACTAAAGCGGTAATAAAGCATTTATAAAAAAGCATCTAACTCATTTGTTAGTGTGGAAATAGTTTCTAAGCAAATTTTATAGTATTTGCTTATATAAAACAAAATTCATTTTTTCTTTTGATTTTTATATTTAAAACTAAAACAACATTTATCGAAATTAGTAAGTATAAGTTATTCGACTAAATGCATAATTATAAGAAGCAATCTATAAAAAATTGTATAAGTTAACGAAATAAAAATAAACTTAGAAATAATCTGTATCCAATACATTTTGCAGGAATAATGGTTGATACAAATTAAAGCTCCAGAAAAGTATTAATTTCTATGACAATCATTGAATTATTACAAAATTTCTTGATAAATTAAACTCTAAGAGAAGTCATTACTAATGATTACATCAAGATGAGAATAATATTAGGTATCCCGGCAAAGATGTTACAAACTTCAAAGGTAGGTAGGGTAAATAGACGACTCAAAATCCCATATGAATATCAGGATCAGAAACGTCTTTCTATAACGGTAATAGCCATTGAATAGAAGTGGGTGTTTCGAAGATGCTTACTTAGAAGCTCCATTTTACATTTTTAGTCAGAAAACACAAGAAAAAGACAAGAAAAAGGCGAGTGAGGTGTTTATTACTCTCTGGACACGCTATAAATTGTCTTAATTAGTTGCATTGCTCTTCAAAATCCTCCACATGTTGTTGAGTATAATTCCGATAGCATTCTCCGAGATACCTAGAGAGTCTCTACTGTGTTTGTGAGAAGGCTCTCTACAAAGCCTAGCACAGTTTACTTGCTGGCTGGCGCAAGTGTCGCTCGATCACAATTATGTGTGGTCTTATGGAAAGAAGTGTTGATACATAATTGCTGGTATAGGGGCATAAACATGGTATGAGCGGGATTTCGTCTCAATTGATGTTTTTGGGCATACGACCTCTGAGGACTCATTCATTACAATCTGCGACAACGTATGCCAAAAGCTTATCTACATTCTCAAAGTTCATGTAGTCTGCTATCCTGCAAACATCTCTGTTTATGAGCGAACTAAGCTTCATCTTATTCTCTTCTTAGAGTCCTTCTGGCGAGTAATTTAAATCACCCACAAGAAATTTGCATATTTTTTTAATTGAAAACAATGATAAAATCCTTGTGCACCACAAAGTATCACACAGGGCTTAAAACACTCCCGAGGAACTTTAGGATGAGAATCCTGGGCGCCATATTCACTGGCATTACTGTCACAACACCGACTTTCTGATTAGTTTGTTTGATCCAGTCTGTACCCTTACCGTTACATTCTCCCCCAACTAGACACTTCTATGTGATTCCGTGTCGTTTAAGTGTACCATACCACCCTTCAAAGATTGTAATACCTTAGCTGAAACATCCTGTATGTTATAAATAATTTATAATGCTAAATAAATAAATTTGTGTTTATGTGTTCATGAGTTAAATTTCTACTTAGTAGGAAAAACATGCGTGTGTGTTTCATCAAAAGGCTCTTGCATTATTTCTGTAGATCACAGCTCAAACCACTAAAAATTTGTAATTTACGGGACAATTTTTATTACTTTCTAAATGTTCTTTGAAAATAACTTCAGTAATCAAATCAATCACTAAACAAGTTTAATTGATCATCAAAATAATGCAATGAGTTTAAATTAAACATTCGAATAAAGCTTCAAATAATTAATTATTGACAATAAATACTATTTACAACAAATGCAAAACTATCATTTTTAATAGAAATTAATTTTTTTAGATTTGTGTCTTTAAGGACTATTTTAGCAATTTCATAGACATTTATTTTTATTTTTCTCGTTTTCTTATAATTTTTTGAATATTCATTACATTTTATTATAATCACCTCATACAATATCTTGTACGCTCATCAAAGTTTTCATTAAGATATAATAAATGTATTTAAATTGTTCACGCTGTGTAAATTTTGGAAATATTTATTCATAAAAAAACAAATACATAAATTTCCTATTTCAAGAAATTTAAATAATTTCTGATTCAAAAGGCTCACACAAATCTAGATAAACCCAAAATGGAATTTAATAAATGTTTATTTCTTAAATGAGTGTTAGAAAATAAAAATAGATTGTATAAACAAAGTAATGTTTACGTTTATTATAAAAATGATAACATTTACATAGGATTTCTTAATGTATTAATATAATAATGAATAATGTTTTCACGATCTCTTTTCTACAGTTATTAAATAACCGTCAGGCTTTGATGTGAATTTTAACTAAAAAAAAAATTAATGTTGTAGCTGTACTTAAGGAGACTAGCCATATCATTCTGATCTCTTTCCCCTTACTCTTAAATTAAACTTGTACAATTCTCTTTTTGAATTTAAAATTATTACTCTTCTTTTATTCTGATTAAAGACACAAGAAGCTCCGAACACAATTATTTTAATTAATCACGCAACTGAAATATACTGCGAACATTTTGAAGTTCTTTTAGAAACATTGATTTTCGCCTGTGTAAGAAATATTTTCAAAGCTTAAAGAAGATTTCAGCATCATTTATTTTAACATTTTTGTTTGAGAATTAATATTTGACATTATTCCAAAAGATAAATTTTGGAGATAGTTTTGCTTTTAAGATGATTTGAAGCAATGATACGATATTTATGAAGAGTTATTGGTCATGGCATCTGAAGTGAAATAAGTTATGATTAGATATGAATGCATTTTCTCTTTTCTTTTTTCTGCTAAGAGTGATTTAACAAAAGCAAATCAAAATTAAAATTTTGAAAAATGTTTGGTAAATTGTTACTGTAATACATTTATACGATCTTATAAAGGTAGAATTTTTCTTGAAACTGTATTATAACCTAAGACATTCAACTTCTTTGAAAAGATATATGTAATAATTCACTTAAATTTTTTCTTGGTGGATTTTCTTTAATTCATAATGGTCATGAGCCAACCAAGACATTGGACGATAATTAATTTTTAGTTTACTCGCCTAAAGAGAAATGCATTGTTAACTACAAATTACTCTCATTAAAAAGCTCTCCCGTTCGCTTTTCTTAAAACAAGATGATATCCTCCTATTCTGACCAATCGTAAGAATTTTAATTGGAAATGTTATGATTCTAAAAATTTTGGGGTGAGAAAAACTATAAAAGCTGAAATCCCCGGATCGAACAAAGAATACTTTTGTGTACTATCCTTAAGTCCGAGCCTATTTGTGTAGCCGCTTTATCTGTTTTAAATCAATAAATGTGTATCTAAAATCTTATGAAGTCTTCTCAATCCTTCAATGAAATCAACAAATTAATGAATTCTACCAGTAAAACGTCAACTTTCGTGAAATCCTGACATGTATGTTACCAATTTTTTTTTATTTTACTACGTTTCTCAATTCACTTCACTTTGTATTGAAGGATATATTTAACAATTGGCTTACTAATTTTCAATTTTATATATTTAGAACTTGAATTCTCAAGCCTTTTACGATCTTCAATATAACTTAAAATAATTTAATTTATCTACAGATGCTGCTGGGAACAGCTCAAGGGCAAAGTTGTGGACCCCGTGTAAGCGCAAGACTTCTCGCAGAAATTCCATGTGATATGAGTAAATCAAGCTACTGCAGTGCTCCTGGAAGTGCTTATCCATGGTAAGAGTTCATTGATATATAAAATATTTGTATATGACTAAATAGATTTATTAACTTTTGCGTAGTTGAAATAAAGTATAATAATTACAAAATTCTTAATAAGGAAATTTAAGAGTTGCTACATACATTTTTGGTAATGTTACATTGAAGTACAATAAAATCGAAAATACATGAAAAGGCTCATTTCAAATTTTATTCAGGAAAAAATCATATACAGCTACTGCCCTTCTAACAGAATTTAAATGTTACCAAAACTATAATTAACCAATGGCGCCCTCAACACAAAATAAATTAACCACACAAAAGAAAAGAAAATGAAGAAATTAGCATTCAAAGCAAATAAAAATATTAAAAAGTAATAAACCATAAGAAACTTATAAAAAATAATATTGAAATTAGAAATAATAACGAAAATCGGATAGTCACAAGAAATAACAAGTTTGTGTCACTATTTTTATGAATTAAACTACTGTTAATCATAAAAAATGAAAAATTTAAATAATGAAAAAAATATACATAAATGGAGATATGAATAATACTTTTCGAAAAGGTAATTTAACAAAATTAAAAAACTAAAGATTTCCCTTTTATCAAAAATAAGGAGTTTTTTTTTTATATCTTATCTTTTATATTCAAAGCTACGTCAAGATCTGTTGTAAGTGGGTCATTACATAATTTTATAAAGCTCAGATAATTAGAGTAAAAATTCTTTTTCGGAACATATTCACGATTTTTACTATATTATCTCATTAATAATTTAACTATTTTAAAAAATGAAAAGATCAATCACATAGAGATTGCTGCTGATAGATGAGCTTTGCAATGGGTGTTTAATTTGTTTATTTAGATTGCTATTAAACTAAATACATAATTTTAAAAAACTAATTCTATAAGAGTACTGAATTTGTGGATATTTATAGCATTATTTTGATCATAATTGTTGTAATTTTCTTCGAGAATCTTAACAATATGTGTAATGTCTAGTGACTTAGATGAATCTTCAAAATTATACTTATACAGAGGGTATATATATATATTCATCTTTACTATTTCTAGTAAAAACTTTGACACCAAGATCATATATAGTATATAGGTCTCATTTGATTTCCATCTTATTTCAGGAGCTCTGTTAAACGATACATTAACGATAACCAAGGACTTGTGCGTCGTATGTATGGTGACGAAAAACACAGCTCTGTCCTTTTAAACGAAATCGATGGATTTCAAATGAGATTCGACATGCTCCGACACTCATTTGATGGATTCCGAAGCCGGACTGTATACGGCCGATCTGCTCGAGGTCATAAACCAACTCGCAGACAACCAAGACCACAGATCTTCGCAGATGATGTCGAAACTCCTGAATCGACAAGTTCTACTCCTGAAGAACTTGCCACGATATTCAGAGTTGTCACGGAAACTTCCATTAAGGTTGGAGAAGCCATCACTAAATCTATGTCGAATCCAGAAACGACCGTGTCTTATGAACCAGCTTCGGCATTTGATAGCTACACTAGTCCATCTGTTGCTACTACAAGAGATTCTACGACACCGACTACGACAGAGGAAGCAACATCTACCACAGAAACAACATATTACCAAACACCTTCAACGACAGAGACATTATACACTACAGAAACTAATCCATCCACTATGTCTTCTGAATATATGACAACAGACACCACAACGTCACATAATGAAGATGTTCCTGTAGCTATGCAACGTGTTGGATATGAAGAGTTTGAAGAAGATTATGAATACAAGCCTAGACGAAAGATTGATTCTGCAGTTTTGCAGAATAGTGTGGAAGAGAAACTGCAGTACAAAGATGGATTGGAATCAGATGTGAAGAGAGAAGATCCTTCAGGGATTAACATGAATCAACCAGTTGATGATCTTATTGCTGAAGAATCGGGAGAAGATGTGCGGGAAGAAACTACGGCTACTACAGAAGAGGCAGAAGAAGCTAAAGAGGAAGTACCGAGAAGGGGAATGTAAGTTGAATTTGTCATTGTTACTTTTTTATTCTTTTGTAATTTTAATGGTTTCTTATTAAAATCACATAATGATAAATATAAGTAATATTAAATGATCGATTAATTACTTTTTTCTTTCATTGTTTTTGATTTATATTAAAAAATGTTCCTCAAGAATAGAAAGTAGACCTTTTTTAGATGTAAGAACTGACAGAAAATACTAATATTTCCACAATGAATATCATTAAATTTGTATTAGAAATATGAAGACATTTCATTATTTGCCCGGCAGGTTTATCGCGTTTTCAGATGAAAGTTGTTCCGAAGCTATGGAATAATTTTCACGTTTGCAAAAGTATAGGATATTTTTAAATCGAATTTAAAATATAAACAATGCTTTAAAAACTGCATATTTCCTATTTGAATGTATTATCGGTTGTAATATAGAGAATCTAAAAATATTTGTTATTTAAAAAAAGAGAAAAAATTTAAAAAGTTAATGTTTTCATTAATTTTTTCTCTTCCCAGTTAAAAAAAATTGAGCCCTTAAAAAGTCCGATTTTTTAAATTAAAATATTTTTTATATAATTAGTTTCAATACCAAATATTACTTAAAGCAGTGTTTCTCAAACTTTCAATATTTGTGACCCAATTTTCAGACATAATTATCATCGCGCCCCTTTTATACAACAACAGTGTTTAGAATGTAATGATAATGTGCTTCGTCGCTAAGGCGACAACGAGAACCTTAATTATAAACTGCAGAATTATCAAGATAAATATAGTATATTTTGTATATAATAAGTCCCTATAGAAGTCAATAGTAATTACTATATAAATTTGTTTTTAGTTCAGTATTGATAAATTAATTATCAAATACTTTTTGCCATGCTGATAGATTTATAAGTATCTTATATAAGTATGAATATGTATTTTTTTATTTCATATTTTTTCAGAATATATTTTGTTTTGCTTCCTTTCATTAAATTGATAATTATTTTAAATCTATTATTTTCAACTATTTACAATGCTCTAGCCCACCATATAGGGCTATCACCCCCTCACAGTTTGAGAAACGCTGACTTAAAGAGATAGCAAGATAAGCAAGATATATCACAAGTAAATAAAAATCAGTTTAGATATTATTTTCATTAACTGAATACATTAACTTAATCAAATATGTGTATTTATATTACCAAGAAACCAGTTTAAAACTATTCTTAATTTGATATTTTTTCCAAATGCTTAACTCCTCAATAAAAAAATATTATTACAACAAAATCAATGGTTTTGTAAAATATTTTTATTAATATAAACCATTTTTTAATTCCTACTATTAGTCCACTCTTTCCTTATATATAACATGTTCAAATTTTCAATCATTGGTAAAATACTTTCCGTTCATCCATTCAAGTTCAAATACATATTTTTGAACTTGTAGTGGCTGACACTTGATGTTATTGCACTTTTTTCAAATATTAATGCATTAATTAAATTATAGAATGAATAAGTAGTAACAAACAAAAATAATAGTCCAACGGCATATATAGAAAGGAAGATCATTTTTTTTTTGTGTTCCAGTAGCGCAATGGATAGCGCGTTGGACTTCTAATCTAAGGTCGTGGGTTTAAATCCCACCTGGGTTAGCGTAACATTTGAGAATGTAATTTTTTTTTTTTTACTATACTGTTTTATAGAATGATTAAATTTAACTGATGAATAAATAGTAACAAACCAAAAAATAGTCCAATACCATATATAAAAGGAAAATGGAAAATTGCAAGGAAAATTGCTTTCTATTTTGTCAATTAATATTGTGATTCTGTCGTATGTATATACGTATTTGTATTAATTGTAACTATTTAACAAAAAGTAACTAAAATTAAAGAAAATTTTGTTGAACTAAGTAGAAATTGACTTAATTTTTTTTATATATATTGCTTGCTAAATATATACATCCTGTATACTCTCCCTTGTGGTATTTTTCGAAGATATTTAAGATTACCCACACACACTTTTAAATTCAAAAGAATATAAATTACAATAAATGTAATAGCATAAAATTCAAGTTATTGCTATTATTTCTTATTCCATTAATGATCCACAAGATCAAAAAGAAAAACAATCCAAAACCTTTAAAAAAAAGAGCTTCCATACTTCAATATTAATAAATTCTGAGGGGAGAAACGATACATTCTTCAATGGATCTTTTTATAGTATACACCACCATAAAAATTTCACAATCTTCCTGTCATGCGAAAGTTTTTACCTTTATTTTTATGTAAAATGTTCCTCGACGTTGAGAAGATCCCCATTTACATAATAAAACTCCCTCCATTGAGCAGCAGACATGTACTATATGGCGTGTATTAAATTTAACCTACACTTTGTCGTACAAGGATGACATCTGCATGATAAGTACGTCTTTCTTGACACTTTAGTATGCAAGCCGAGGAAATATTAAACCGTTATAGTATAGACTGCTCCTTGACAAACTAGCCATTGCTTAAATTACGAGGGACACAATGCATGCAAGTTGGTAGTGTATTTAGATGCCTCTGAATCCCTTTAGAGGACGAATATTAGTCGAATTGTACGAAGATTATATAGCTTGACTATAAGTTTAAACTGTAATGTTAAGTAATTGGGTCCCTCTGTGTGCCAACACTTCTTGAGGAAACTGGTAACATTTTAAGTTGCCATAATTGTTACTTAATGCTTGCAATAAGAAATTAAATAGTGATACAGATTTGATAAATTATAATTGCCTGATTAATAGGTAGTAGTAAAACTTTTAGGCTTAGGACTAATCTTGCGGGTTTAAGCATACTTTCCAGGCACCGACCCTTTTAATATTTTATATATTTAAGCTAAAATAAAACCAAAAAAAATGGGGTTTTTTTTAATTTTTGCTGAAGTTAACTGTTAAAAATGTTTATTCACAGAACACAATTATTTTAAACAACAATCTACTTCAAAATAAATTAAATTTGAAACTAGTTTGCAAATTTTAATTTATTAATAACCAAAAACAACAAAAAGAAGTGCACAAGACTTCCATGCACAGATCCAAAGAAATGTATATACATAAATCGTAATATAGTATTTATAGAAAACACTTTTCATAAATATTCTCCAAGGAAAAAAAGCATGTTGTACTAAAGTTATTTGAAAACAATGCTTTAAAATTTTATTAATTATTTCTTTAAAAGAATTGGAAGATGATAAAATTAATACAAATTATCAAACTTTGGATAAATTCCGAACAAGTTAGCTGAATGTACCCTCTACGACTGAACAATCTAAGTAATGCAATTCATAGGTATTAAAACACAAAGTGATAAAAAACTGATAATGAACTTAAACCTGAAATTTATTACAAATGTAAGTATTGAGAAATGTAATACTATCATGATGCTCTAAGCAATGCCATAATTTTTTAATAATATCAATTTTTTCACAATATCTGTTAATTAAATGAGTGCTAAGCTTTAAAATGTTAAGAAATCTATTAAAAGATATGTAGATATTACTGCTATAGAAAAGAACTTTAATAATTTTGAAATTAAAATCATCTCATTTTTATCAAGAATATGAATGTAAATTCATGATCCACAATATGTAATGTTTACATGGGTAATTGTAGTAAATTGTGCGTGCGTGCGTGCGTGTGTGCGTGTGTGCGCGTGTGTGTGGTTGTGTGTGTGTGTGTGTGTGTGTGTGTGTGTGTGTGTGTGTGTGTGTGTGTGTGTGTGTGTGTGTGTGTGTGTGTGTGTGTGTGTGTGTGTGTGTGTGTGTGTGTGTGTGTGTGCCCCTTCAGTATATTAAGCAGTGTGTGGATTTTGCATCCCAGTTAAATTTAAAGCTCATAATTCCTTCTAAATAATAATCCTACATCTTAGAGTGTTTTTTTAATTCCTACTATTAGCTCACACTCTCTCTATATTTATATATATATCTTGTTTAAATTTTCAATAGTTAAATAAAATACTTTCTATTCATCCAATCTTCAAATAATTTTTTTAAACTTGTTGTGGATGACGCTTGTTGTTAGGACAGTTTTTTCACATATTAATTAAATTAATTGCCAGTTTTCGACACCAACTTAGATTTGTGTGCATTGTTGTAACAATGCAGACAAATCATGCCCTTTTTTCAATTCCTACTATTAGTTCACTCTCTATATTCATATGTATATATATATACACTGGTGTGCAAAAATTAAGGACGAAGTCGAAAAATTAGCATATCAGCTGAACGAAGAGGCAGAGCGGACAGAAAGACCAATCAGGAGATTAAGTGAGGTGATGTACGGTAGCACATGCCCAGATATGCAGGTAGACGTAATGGGGGAGTGCCTGAGTAGTAAAGCATGTTGTCGGTGTAAGATCAGTATTTCTGGCAAAGAGATTGCACACCGTATAGCAGTAAAATCACACCGAGTTGCTGCCTCAGCGAGAAATGGCGAAGAATCAATCTGTTAGACGACATCTGGATGCTTTTACCCGAGGTCAAATCATTGGGAAGTTGGAGGAAGGTCGCAGTGTGACAAGTGTGGCTGCAGAGTTCGGAATTGCTCACAGCATCGTTTCACGACTTTGGAGACAATTTCAAACTACAGGAACAGCTATCCGGGGGTTCAGTAGTGGTCGTCCACGAGGAACCACACCCGCAGATGACCGGTATATTGCCTTACAGGCCAGAAGAAACAGGCGGCAGACAGATGGGGGAATTCGCTAGATACCCGACACAGGCGACTGGACGACCGATATCGCGTTTTACCAAGGCCAGAAGACTGCACGGTGGTGGTGCACGACGCCCTGTACGGTGTGTACCTCTAACACCTGCCCATCGGAGAAGGCGTTCTCTGTGGTGCCGGGAACACCGGAATTGGAGAGACAATGAATGGGGACGAGTACTCTTTACAGATGAGAGCAGATTCAGTCTGAGTAGCGATTCTCATCGCATACTCATCTGGAGAGAGCGGGGAAGCCGCAATCATCCCTCGAACATCATTGAAAGGGACAGGTATGGAGGTGGCGGTGTTCTCGTTTGGGGAGGCATCATGCTTGGTAGTCGTACAGACCTTCACATCTTCGACGCAGGTTCAGTCAACGGGACCCGTTATTGTAACGAGATTCTTCTTCCATATGTGCGTCTTTTTAGAGGCGCTATGGGTCCGCAGTTCCTTTTCATGGACGACAATGCACCATGTCATCGCACAGTAGCTGCCGAACAGCTCTTAGAGAATGAGGATATTGAACGTATGGATTGGCCGGCACAACCTCCGGATCTCAATCCCATCGAGCATGTATGGGATTTTCTAGGCAGACGCTTAGCAGCTCGTACCTTACCACCAGTAATGATTCCGGAGCTTCGATTGGCGCTGCCAGACGAATGGGCAGCAATGCCTCAACAACTCATTGACTCCCTCATTCTCAGCATGGGCAGACGCTGTGAAACCTGCCTAGCAGTCAAGGGAGATCATATCCCCTACTAAAGACCGGATATTTCTTGCTGGACACCCATCACAGGGATGTTTCGGCCTTCAGTCGCATTGCGCTCCATGCTACTTTTTCAATAATGCTTCTTTTTATACCTCTGATTTCAATTTTAACAAGTGTTGCTTACATTACTCATGTCCTTACATATTGGGGATCTTACGGTATTAAATGCGTTGATTTGGAATGCTTTTGTACAAAGTTATATTGAAAAAACCGTCTCATCCTTAATTTTTGCACACCAGTATATATATATATATATATATATATATATACTGTAATACATATATATATATATATAGCAGTAAATAATTAAAAAGAAGACTAATAAACCCCAAGAATCTTAAGATCAGACCGGAAGAACCAAGAACATGGAACCATGACAAACCAAAAAAGATATATATATATCTTTTTCAAATTTTCAATCAGTAATAAAATATTTTCTATTCATCCATTCAAAGTAGGAATTGACTTAAAAAAATTGTTTTATATTACTTGTTTTAACTCTTCGAGACTCATCTAGTAATTTCACCAAAGTCATATTTTCAAAAGAATTTTTTTATATATTTTAAACTATACAAAAAAATCACACACATTTCTGTTTACATATTTCTATTGGAAATAATCTATGTCCTGAAAAGTGAAAATATTTCTTTGAAAACATTTCATATTTTGAGCGGGATTTTTTTTAAATAATTTTTTGACTGAAATGTATACTATTTTTTCTTACTATTTTTTCCTTTTATTTACTAAACAAATATTTAACAAAACAACAATTTTTTACATTGAAAGTATATGATATAAAGGAGTATGTAATACATAAAAATATAAGATATAAAAAGTTCGCAACGTTTTCATTAATTTTTTATAATTGCTTAGCGTTCTTTTTGTCATTCTGAAAAAATATAAATACGAGATGCACGCTTAAGAAAAACATTTGAGTAAGCTGCTCATAAACTTACAAACTCTGAAAATTTACACTGAATAAATTCACTTTTAAAAAAAGTTCTTTTTTTTTATTGATGTTATGAATAGAATTTCATTTAAATCTCAGGTTCTGACTTTCAGAATGTTAAGTCTGTTATAATTTAAAATAGAATATTCATTTAATGTAAAACATTTCATCAGATAACTTCAAAACAATTTCTTATAAAAAAAATAATAGAACATTAACTTAGTTTTTAACCAATATTTTTTAATCTCATTTTTTTTTCCAAAAATGCTCGAGATACAACACGGTTTTTTGCAAGTTGAGCAAAGGATGATATGCTTAAAAAATAGTGACTTATGAGCAAAAAAAATCTAAGGAAATTGGGAGGAAAAGGGATTTTTTTTTTATTTCTAAAAATAGTAACAGTTCATGAAAAATAGTTTTATAGATGAATATAGTTTTTCAAAACTCCTAACACATAAATATTTAACTCTCTTAATTTACCTGAAAGAAACATGTTGTAAAGAGAAATATAAACCACAGTATGAAAAACGTATAAATTCTAAATTATATACACCGGTACTTGAAAATTAAATTTTATCAAAGCAAGATCAAGCGATCTTAATTATGTTTTACAAACACTAAAAAGTTTTAGGCTCCTTATACTTGTAATTTGAAGCATATTTCATTTTTTTTCAGGCATTAATCTTTTAGTCTTTGAGATATCTTTAACCAAAGTTTAATAGTTTAATTCGGGTTACAATTTGAAAAGAAACTTTTATTGAAAAAGAAGTTATTTTTTTTGTATTACTGAGATCAAAGGCGGAGTTGTTTAAACTCTTCTAGAAGTAAAACTTGACTTTCTAAAAGATTTCGATTGCAAGGAAAAGAAATATACAATTCCTTTAGAACGTGAAAAGTTTTACAAACACTATTGTCGTAAATCATTTATTTTTGTGATTATTTTCGTAGTATAATTGTAGAAATACAGTACACAAGTTTTTTTTCCATTCATTTCTTTTCCTTTCTCCTTAAATCGCATTTTTAATATATAAAGAATTCTATTTACTGATATGTATTATCTATTTAATAATAGTATGTGTGAATCAGTAATCAATTTTAAAATAATATCCTAATTTTTTAAAAATATTCAATTACGTGAAAAAATTCTTATTAAAATGTAAAATAGAAATTTAACTATCAAATTATACGCATTATGAAAATAGTAACATAACACACAAGATATTAATAAACACAATCGCTTACAAACTAGAGTGGAGGTATAAAAAATGTTAAGGTCAAAGGAGCTGCTTTATGTTAATTGTTATCTTTAAGTAATGTTTTACTATATTTTTTTATTTTGAAATGAACCTTAAAGTCTTAATTTAATAGACACTAGTTTACTCTCTTTTAAAGAAAACACAGAAGAAAATAAAAATATTCTATATAGTATTTAAAAGCTCATATTTGACATCTTTGAAGACCCCCTAATTAATCCTTGATTATACAGAAAACTTACTTTTTGATCACAAGCAGCACAATAAACAACATCTCCAAAATCACAATGAAAAAGTTTCAGCATATTTATGGAATGTGGCTTACTGATCTAACAATTGTATTGATTTAAAACTTTGTTTATTAAAAATAAGAGAAATGATTCTTTAGGCTGGATTATTGATGTGCAAGATTTGATGTGTATATTTCATTTTTCTACATTGATTTTTAAATTTGATTCACTACAGCATTAAAATTTATTTCAGGAGCAGAATTACTTTGATTTTATTTAATTCTTTAAAATAAATAAACTAAGTGTGTATATAAAATAAATTAGTTTTATTTATGAATAAAATTTTCATTGACATAAAAGTTATTTTATACGACATGGTTCTTTATTTCGCTTATAAATAAATCTTATCAAAAATATTTTCTGTTTGTTTCCTTATAACTTGAAGTATTCCAATAAAACAAGAATTAAACTAAAAAAAATATTTTTACAATATAATTGAATACAGCACATACCGAAAGTTCCTGAATCCGTAAAAAGGGGGAAACTAATATACTCTTTCTCAAAAAAGCAGATTTGAAAATCAATCCGATCATCTTGAAAATTCACAAGCAGATTTCTTTATGCCTAGAATGAAAATTATTAAATTTAAAAGTCAATGGCTATGAACTTCGGACGTATTACTCGTTTATGCTGCACTATTAGCATTATAAAAAAGAACCGGTAGCAATTATATGAATGGTTTATCTTTTCTGATGGTGTAGCAATTCCCGAATTCCCAAAGTAAAAAACAATAATGCATTGACGAAGATAGAACAACTGATTGAGTGACTTCGAAAGTGATTATAGTCGAGAGGCGAAACGCTGGATGGTCATATCTCGAGCAATAGGCCGCATTCGCTTCTTACCCATAAAATTCGGCAGTGTAAAAATGCTGAATGCAAGGAAGGTTGCTACAAGGAATTTATCAGCGGAAACCTTTCAACGAAACTTTTCAGCGGAACACAAAAGCGAGAAAAAAATCAAACGATTAAACAACAAGTTCAAACTGCCCCTACGCATCATTGTCCACTGTCCGACGTATTACAGCTTCTTCCATATCATTCTGTACCATCCACCATCTTATGGGATTTGTCTATTTCGCAATTACGTTTACAACCCCTTTAAGGCATCAGGATTCAATTCCAAAACATCGGCAGAGTCATCACAGAGTTCGTACGTAGCCAAACTGTTTTACAAAGCAACATAACCATTTCCCCAGTCTGATGGTGTGTAATGTTATACTTACGATAGCAGATCATACCTCTGGTCATTCTTCATACAACTTTAACTGTTCAACAGTTTATCGATGATATTTTGTAACCAATTATATTACCCTTCATGGGACATCATTCTGGAACATTCCTTGCAAGACAAGGCCCAGCTCAATATGGTTCACATATCTCTAATCTGCCTTTATGATATTGATTTTTACTCTTGGAACTTAAGTTTACCAGACATTTCTGCAACTGAAAATGTATGGGAAATGGTAGACCACCAAATTTCTACATTCGGAAATACTATAGGTCTGAGCCACACACACACACAGTAACTGATAATTGTCAGACTTAATGTATTCCAAAGATGGAATTAGGAAACTTTATCATTGAATCTACAAATAAAAGCATGCATCGCCTCAGAGGGATTTTACCAGTAACTCATAACATTCGATGCGGAATCGATAACCTTTGATATGTCCTACAGCTTTGAAGCTTTAATCCTGTAAATAGTTTAATTAATATTTTGCATTTAATTAATAATTTAAATAAATGCAATATATTTAACTTCAATTTTTTAAAAAAAATGCTTCCTTTATAATGACTTATTTGTGCGAGTTTTTCAAGAGAATATTATTTATATATGTATAAGTAACTCAGAGAATAGAAATATAAAATTTGTTGTAAAATCTTAACTGTGTTTATAGATAAAAATATGCTACATTTTGCTAACGAAATATACGCAAACTAGAAATATAGTTCATTAATTTATATAATACCATTTACAAATTTCGGATACATATAATAATTAAATATATTTCTACAAATTTTTCGAGCACAACTAAATGTATTTTAAAAGAGATTAAAATTATATTTTTAATATTTTATTACACACTGTGGAAACATTTC
Source organism: Trichonephila clavata (assembly GCA_019973975.1). Taxonomy (NCBI): domain Eukaryota; kingdom Metazoa; phylum Arthropoda; class Arachnida; order Araneae; family Nephilidae; genus Trichonephila; species Trichonephila clavata. The sequence continues at coordinate 12,289 of BMAO01012632.1, read as the reverse complement.
TTGTAATATATATAATAAATTATGAGCGACACATTGAATCTGAACAAAATATTTTTAATAATATATTTTATTTAATAAATTAATTCCATTCTATGCATACGACCAATTAGGAATCAGGACTCAAAATTGTGGAAAATTGTTTAAATTATTTGATTGATCATGTGTCATGATTTCATATATAAATAATATTCATCTATTTAATATGACATTTCTTTTGATACTATGCTTTAATACCGTAATTTGTATTTCACTCCTCTCAATGCTTCTAACTTTACCAAAAGAATTAAATAGAAATGTGTTATAATTTTTGCCACATTAAAAATACTTAAATCTGTAACAAGCAATAATACTGTAAATAATTTTTATATTCTACGTTCTAATTCATATTTTTTTATTTCTTTCATCTAGCAATGCATGTCCAGTAAAGAATGAAGTTATTGCACCATACTGGGCAAACAATACCCGAGGAGAAACACTGGCTCTTTTGAATGTGCATCCTTTTGAACAATACGTGCACTTTGAAAAATGCGCGTAAGTATTATTTTTCGATTTTTTATGAATCTTCAACTATGTAATGTCTGTTAACTTTATATCTCTTTAATGGGATATTTAAATACTTATTGGTCAAAAATGTAAATTTCGTATCTAAAAATGTATAAAGAAATAGAAGCATCAAATAACAAATTTGTATTTTCTCACCATTTTTTTACTTTCGTGCAATACTTTTTTATGTCCGGATGAATACTAAAATATTTTACTTATCCCGTTTAAGTAAGTTACACGTGACTTTTCTTTTTCGCACAATGTATTAAATTTTACTATCCAGGATATTTAAAATCAGATACTATACAAACAAAAGATTTCAATTGCCTGTTGGAGAAATGGAAATGTAAGAAAATAAGTAGTTGGTGCAAATTTAATATTATGAATAGTAATTTTACATTATAAAAATTAAGGACGTAAGGATAATATTTGTATCGCCTGCAGTATTGGAAATAAAAAAAAGATATTATTTATGAAGATTTGGGAGGTTGATATTAATCTACAAAATTTCCAGGATTCAAGGACATGTACTCGTGAGAAAGATTAAAACGTAAATGATTACACAAACTAAAATGCTAATTTCTGGTAGACATGTATAACAAAAAAAAACCTTTTACTTTAAGGAAGCTTTAATCGACTAACACAGAAGTGAGGAAGAAATGCAAGTTCAACTTTAACCAATTCATAACTAATAACTAAACTTAAGAGCACATCAGGTGTATAAGTAAGATAAAGCCAAATCGGGTACTGTAAGAGGAAGTGCAATTATATCCCATTAACTAGACATAAACTTTATTAAATCCTTTTCTTCCCTCTAGACCAGCGATACTGAACCACCTGCGGGACGCATGTGACCCGCGGGCCTTTTCTGAGTGGCTCGGGCATAGCCCATTGCACTAAGAAATTCAATTATTTAAGAATAATGCACTAAAAATTTAGCGGAAAATTCTATCAGCCAAGCAATTAAATCTATCAGTTTTGCAATCAATTTGCTTTTCTTGATAGCAGAATGTAGACAAGATACTTGATCATAGATAAAAGGAAATTCAAACTACCCCATAACGCATTAAAAAATGCATAAAAGTAATTTTTTTGTGCGTGTTTGATAAAAAAAAATGTTTTGACTAATTTTGCTTTGTCCAATGTTGCTTTGGCCTTATAGTGTTTTCCTCTCATTATCCTCACAGTGCGACCCGCGTGAAATACTAATCATATGAATAAGGCCCGGTGGGAAAAAAGGTTGAATATATATACACCTGCTCAGTCTGTATTTGAAAGAAAAACAAAATGAATACAAATGAAGCGTTATATATACAAATCAAGAAAATGTTCATTTAAACCCTTGATCTATTTACGCTGGCCATATTTGGGAAATAAACATAGACCCGAGGGGTAGGAATAGAATCGGTAATAAGAATAAAAATAATTCTTTCTAAAGCTCATTAAACTTATTTAGCAATATTTTTTTTTATATTGAAGAGAAGCTATTAAGCTAAAAATATTAAAGGTTTAGGTTAAAAATGGCCCACTCGATAGGGTGGTTCTTTCAACTTCACTTGAAATTTCAAACTGAATCTAAAGTAAGTAAAATGTTACTTTTAAGAGTTCGGTGGGAATTCAAATCAAACAAATACATTAACTTTGTTGTGTTAAACTAAAATGGTTAGAATTTTTTCATTAAGCATATGATTTTTTCATGAATAATTTAATATACAAATTAGCAATTTAAAAAACAAGAATAAATACATCAAATTTAAAATGTTCTTAAAATTTATACAAAACTTTTAAAGAAAAGTATGTTTGAATACATATGACTCAAATCCTTTTCACTTCAATTCCTGATTAGTAGTAACATCACATTTGGGACTCATACATTAAGTGATTTTTTCCACCTCTGATTATGATATTTTATTACTTAATAATGCCTTTTGTTTACATAAAACATATATAAGTTATACATTCATTATTAGTCTTACATGAATGATTATGCAATCATATATATTAGTTAACATTCATTACATTTTTGTTTATTCATTTGTTAGCTAAGATTCATTAATTTTTATTGATAATAAACTAGAATGAGAAAGAGGAATTGTTGGAAATCGATTTATTGATCTTCATGGAATTAAAAAATGTGTGTTATTATCCTTATCGCTTTTTATTTTACAAATGCCACACTCTACAATAGCACGTATGTCCTTAGTGCACGTGCTCTTCAATGTTTTTCGACCGTAGAATTAAGATTTTTTTATAACCAGGGTACACGTCCAAATGTTCAGTACTCATAGGCTGACCAGAGTCACAGAGAATACAGTCCGTTGAGTCGATGATACCAATTCTGCAGAGATGGGATCTCAGACAGTCATGCTCAATTAAAAGCCTAAAAAGAGTTGCCCAGTTCTTGTCCTTGGACATCTTCGCCGTTTTCATTTTAAAATTATACTTAAAGGTCATTTTAGTAAAAAGCTTTAAGCAATTAAAGGTTGAAATTATCCTAGGATTTTGATTATCCTTATTGTAATATGCATTTAATTGCATTGTTAATTCATTGACTTCTGTAATATGATACAGTGATAAAAAAATGTTCAAAAATTAGTTTCCCTTTAGAAAATAAACGTTTGATTCTATCATTATTGACGGTATATCTTTTGAACTTTAACGAGAGCTTTGGGAAATTAATTTAATAACCTGTGCAACAATTTTTCTTTATTTCTAAATTCAATTTTATATGATGAGTTCACTGTATACCTATGCCAAATATCTAATTCTTTTTGAAATATAATTGAGCACTTAATATTCATTTCATTTTTTTCTGTGCCAATACAAAATCTCCCCTCGATACTGAGCTTGCAGAGACATCAAACATATTAAACATGACCATCAAAGTGCAGATGGATGTACTGAAATGTATTTATTTTCGTTTAGTCTTTTGTGAATCCACATTTTAAATCTTTTTTTAGGTTCGAGAATCATCAGATGCTGTGCCGTGAAGGGTGTCGTTGCGAACAACAGTATCGCTTGCACAGACTGCTGGCTTTTGATCCTAAAAATGAATGCCGAGGAATCTTCTCTGATTGGTTCCGCTTTCCCTCTTGTTGCGTCTGCATCTGCTATGACCTTACACCTGATATGCCTCGGTCGAGAAGAAAAGGTCGAATCGAAAATTGAAATCAATCCCTTGCAAGTCGACATTGATACGTGAATACGTGGAACTGTGGATTCTCGGAACTATAACTTGGTCACTTAAAATAACTGAGTTCCACAAGATAAAATTTGTAATTATTGAAGACAATGTGACTTCCTTTTTTGCTATTTTTTTATTTTCGAGCACTTTCGAGAACTCTGTTGGAAGAAAAAAGAATAATTATACTTAGTCTCTTTTAAATCGAATGTTGTCATGACAGTGGGAAAAAAATGGAATAATGCAAACAGTGACTTTATCGCTGATTTTCGAGTTTTAAATTGACAATGAATAATATAAATTGCGATATTTATCTCGTGACATGTTACATGATAAATGGCAATGGATAAGCTGAAGAAATAAATATAGATGTATAAATTTATTTAACTGATATTAAATGAAATGTGGACCATGTATATATATATATGAAATGTCGTGCAATTGGAAGTTGTCTATGATAACAATTGTTGAAGAAATAAGTTTGCTCGTAGAGTACCTTTGCACACACACACACCTCTCAATGATTTATATATCTGAGATATATATCACGACCACTATTAAAGCACTTTTAAATGGCTTGACAAAAAAAGTGATGAAGAGGACTTTGAAGAACTTGCAAATGAAATATAATTGTGATAATTCTTATATATGAATGCGTGAATAACATATTTTATTGAAAGGAAATGGATTAAGCAGGGAAAGTTGTAAAAGGTTTCTTTTAAAAAATATTTGAAAGTGCCCTCTAGGATCTAAGAGGTTTGTTATTCAAAGAGAAGAATTTGTATGCATCATTATATTTATTTTGAACTCATTAACTAATTTATTTTCAATGAACATGTTGTATCAGATTATTTATCAGAATTTATGTATGATGATACAAAAATAAAATTATAAAACATATACATTGTGTAGAATAATTTTTTTATAAAATTAAAAACTTTTATTCACAAAAATTACCAAATAAAATTTCTGGAAAAAAGAAAAACATAACTAATCCTTAAAAATAGAAATTCTTCAGAATTCGATCATTCAATGAGCTTTTAAAAAATCAACAGTTTAGATACGTTAAAATGTAAAGCTACTTAATGTTAAATTAGTTTGTTGAAGTAAAATTATTTGATACATTGAGGTAAATTTCAAGATAAATAAATCATTATTTCAATAAAATACTACCAATTTAGTACACTGATACAGGAAATTACAGTACCCAAAATTTGTTAACGTATATTCGTTCTGATTTAAATACGTATCTCAATAAAATCTAATATTTTATTGAATTATGGTAAGAATACATTTTTTGTTTTCATTATATAGTGTGTGTTCAATGCAGGAATATGGTAAGATTGCGCAGGTCAAAATAGAACTGCAGTAATATAATAGCAAAAAAAGCTAAGATTTCAACTCTCGGAACTTACGTATTATCGCAACCTATAGGCAACATTATTTGAAACGAAGCATATGGTTGCCAACTCGGCGCGTACGACACACAGGAAATCTGCATTGCCAACTTGACGAGTTATTAATAGAGTTGGTGATTGTTGCGATAATACCTAAGTACCAAAGGCTCCAACCTTCCCCTTTATTTGCTTATATACAGGCCCGAAATAAGAAAATAAAATACACTTTCAAACTTTTTACAAAACTGAAGTTAATTTCTAAAAATATAAAACGCCTCAAATCTACACGGCAAAACGGTAGTCCACTTAGAAAAATGTAAAAAACCTTAAAAAGTTTAAAAATTAATTTGAAAAATTTAACCAAAATTGGCAAAAATAGTATACCAACTTACAACAAATCATCATTAGTATTGACGACCGCAGGAAAGCAACTACATAAAATCGCTGTAAATTGTACATAGAAAAAATACAAATCATATATAATTTTTTTTTTTTAAATTCTGGGAATTAAAAAATTTGTAAAATTAAAATTTATATATATATATAAGAACATTTTCCAATTTCAAAAGAAAAGAAACAATGTTTGCTGATAGTGCCAAGTAATTGAAGAAAACTTATGCTGAGTCATATTGCTCAGTATCTTGAAATGTTTTATTATTAATTTTTTTCACCATTTTTATTAACGAAAGAAATATAACTTTACAAATAATAAAGAATCATATTTCCGTATAAATACATTGATGTACCAGAAAAGAGCTTTTAAAGTAATATCAAAATTTTTAAAAAAGCATTCCTTTTATCAAAAACATTACTATTTAATTTATGATTTATAACTGAGTGATAAAAATATTTGTCTTTTAAATAATTAAAACGTTTTATAATGTTTTAATGGCTTTATCATTTAAATTATTAAAGTAACTTGTAAAATAGATTGCAATAATTTATTAGAAGTAGTAATATATATATATGTTTTAAAACCATTAATAATACTATGAAATCTCATAGGATCTTAATAGTTTAGATTTTTTTTAAAAATGTGGACATTTTTCAGGTACCTCTGTATGCCTTATTTTTTGTAAAAAGCCAAAGGAAATTTTATAAAAGCTTAATACGCTTCACCCTATATATATATATATATATTACAAAAATATACAAAAAATAGTTATATACCTAAGATAACTATAGTCATGATAGAATAGATATAGCCACAGATCTCTCTCTCTCTCTCTCTCTCTCTCTCTCTATATATATATATATATATATATATATATATTATATATATATATATTTACATTATAGCACCAGAAAATATACACTGCTAGCCATTAAAATTTCCATTTCATGAATGAAAGCAAAAACGAAATAGATATTTATTGTACGTAAGCAGTATAGCATGAAGACAAAGTGATTAAACTTCCAAGCAGTTCGGGAGTTTACTGGAGTGCGAAATCAATAGAAACAACTGCCACCCCTGGCAGCTAAAGCTGCTATTACCCGGTTAAGCATGGAGTCGAACTGGATTCGAATGACAGAAAAGAGTAACTAATTCCATGTTACTTCAAGTCTATGCAACGCTTCATCAACGAATTAGCTGGAGAGGGGTGGAGGGACTGTCTCTCAGCAACCCATGACAAGATAGTTTCAATAGGTGAGAGATCTTCGGGCCTTGTAGGCTAGGGCAACAATTAAATACCCTGTGTACCGAAAGGTCAGAAAATGACGTGTAACGTGTGGGCTTGCATTATCTTGTTGGAAGATGGTGTTTGGCTAACCTTGAAGATGGGACTCAACCACTGGACGTAAGATGCCAGAAATGTGCCACTCTGCGTTCAAATTACCTTCAATCCAAACTATAGATGTGCACGCCGTTTATCCAATGGTTGCACAAACCATCACATCAAATTCAGGGTGCCTATGCCGATATCGAATGCAATCAGGTGACGAGCAACCTCCTAGGAGTCTCCATGCATGTATGTGGCCATCAGAATACTGTACATAAATTGTTCTGAAAAGGCAACATTGTTCCACTGCTGCATCCAGTTTTGTCATTCGGCGCATCACAATAGCCTTCTCTTTCTATGATAGATTCTCAAAGGAAGCCGAAATAATGGTCGCCGTGCTTACAGTCAAAGCTGCTGCAAACGTCTTTGCACCGTACGAGCGGATACAGAGGGTGCTACAAACATGACTGTTTCTAGACCAATAATCCATAGTGTAATTGTACGGTTTTGCACGGCCGACCTCACAATATGTCTGTCCTCTCAGATGTTAGTCTTAGCAAGGTGTGAAGAAACTGCATGCCGTTCAATGTGACCTTCAGCAACAAATTGATTCAATATTCGCATGACGGTGGTTGGATTTTGACCAGGTTGAAAAGCGATATCACGGAGTGATCATCGACACTCTCTATTGCCAACAATTCTGCCTCTAACGAAATTCGACACTTGCTGTGGTAAGCTTTTCTTTTTATTCGAGACATTACACGATATTCTGAACAAACTCTGACCTTATAAAGCAATTCAAGAATGAGAAATCCACTACACGACTTTTTTATGCTTTGCTTCAGATGTCGTTTCTCCCTCCTACGTCTCCTAAATGCGCAGAAATACTAATCATTTGCATATCCCAACATCTTCTTCTTTCATGCTATTTTGACTGGTGCTGCAAATTTAATGGTCAGCAGTGTATATAAAACAATTTATGGTACTCTTCAGGGACAACTTTATCTGGTATCAAAATGTGAACAAATAATTATCACACTTTATTTCAATATGTTAGTTAAATCAACTAATAATTAAAAAATAATGCAAATGATGTAATCAAAAAAATAAATATTATAACACATAAAAACAAATATCCTATAAGGAACTTTAAAGATGAAAAAAAATCAGAGAATTTTAACAAAAAAATCACGGATTATACTTAAATAAATAAATAATAATAACAAATTATACAATTAAAGATTGAATTAGATAAATAATATGGTTAACAACATTTCATCAAGTAAAATATTTAAGAGAAGAAGTTATGTATTGCTGAAAATAAAAACTAGATTAATAGATAATCATTGCACTTTCTTTTCAATAATTTTTTTCAAGAGTTAAGCAACCAATTAATATTTGCTCGGTACACGATTTTCAAAAATGGTAATGAAAATATTAAAATAATCTAATGCATTTAATTGACTGCAAATGAGACACGAGCATACCTCTATTTTTCTTCTTCATTTTGTGTTTAAGAATCGGTTTTTATTCTTTATTTTTCAAATTTTTGAAGCCTGAGTTAATCATTGTAAGTATTTCGAATGTTGAAATTAGTAATGAACAAAGCATAAAGAAAATAATTACATTCGTTTTTCCTTTTTATTCCCCTATTTAATCCTTTATTCGAATTTTTTTCTCTTTATCTCAGAAAGGCAACGAAATTTGTTAATTAAAAATAAACTCTTTCATTAAGTTCGTCAATTAAAATTTCAGATTCTTCATTGAATTAAGAGCTTATATTTCTTATGAAATGGGAAAGATTTTATAAAGCTTATGTATTTTATTTGACTCAAGATTAATTGTTCAAGCAGTTTATGATTCGAAGCAGCTGGATCAAAATATTGCTTCGAATTTTGTGTAACTAATGTATGATTTCATCTTCAAATAGTGTAATTAAATTATATGCATTAAATTAATACATATGGATGTGTCAATGGAAACTTTTCAGCTGTTATAGAGTTCACTTGCGAATGGTTGCTTGCGGATAAGCTTTAACTTTGTGTGTCTGCATTTTTTAGACACTGATAGCGGTGTCTGAGTTCTATAGAAGCGGTGAAAACCTTCTGTAATTTATTGTGCAAATTTTATTGCTGTGTCCCGTTTTTTTAGGGATGGTTTTTCGACAGTAAATTTAATTGCTTTTAAGGAACTGTTTTGTTATAAGGGACTAAAAGCATAAAATCCACAGTCCCCGATTTACGCAACAATATATTAAAGATCATCCACCGAAATAAATCCCTTTTCACTGCGCTATAATTTCAGCAATAAATTTGTGTTTGAATAAGAAAAAATTCCAGCAATTTGTTACAACAAATATTTTTGCGAAAATCAGAAAAAAATGAATGGCTTATAAATATTATTTATACGTAATAAATATTATTTAATTCCTTAAATCTCACGCTTCTCATCGAATTTCCCTATACGTGACATTTAACTTTCGTAGAACATGACAGGAAGACACCGAAAATCATAAATAACATATATCTTTAATAATAAAAAAGTAATTTTTTAGAATACTTTTCAAGAGGATTTGTGAGTTCACTTAAACAATATTTATTCGTATGTAGTTAGTCAAGTGGTCATGACAGCGGTCATGATCATTAAATCAAGGCAGTTCTAAGGAACCTCTGTGTTTAGGGGTTGATAAACGATAAGTCTATCGAAGTTCAAAGTCTTGTTGTTGGCGTAATGTGAAAGCTTGGAGAGTGAAATGCTGTCTCAATTACCGCTCTTGACACTTCATAGAGTTCACAATTATATGGTCTGTAGCCAGTAGATAACCTTCGTGTTTCTTTAAAGTGCGATGTCAATAAATGATCGAGTAATCAGTGCATTTAGTCAAGAAATTTACTAGAATTTTACAACCAACCTGAAATTTGATATCATATATAGATGGATATTATTCAAAAATATATCTAAAATGCTAAAAACTTTTCTGGTATTTATTCCAGCTATCAAGAAGTATTGGTAAAAAAATGTGGTTTTAAATAACCACAAATAGAATATTTTGATCATTAGAAAAAACGATTTCCATTCTGTTAAGTGAAAAGTATTTTATTTTGCAAGTAGTTTCAAGTTTTTTCTCTATCTCTCCCCCCTCCCCCCCTTCCAATAAAAGAAACCTGATGAAATTTTAATTCCGGTGTGAAGAAATTGTTTTTAAAAATATTTATTCAAATTGATGAATTTACTAGCTTATTAGTCAGTAGCTGTGATGAAGACACACTTTCAGGTATAAACACTGATTTCTCTATTGTTGGAAATAGGGATAAATATATTCCTTGTATGTATATTTAAATATCCAGAGGAATATAAACTCAGCTGCTGTTTTAATAAAACAGCTGTACGAAGCAGCTACTTGACTAAATCACACGTTAATATTTGTATCTTATAAAGTATACAAACTACGATAGTTAAACAATGATACACAGACATATACGATGAAGCATATAAACACTGCATAGAAAATGCATAAAACGTTTGGTTGTTGTATATTTAATTAGTTAACCTTGAAATTTAAATAATACTTACATAAATATTTTAGCAAAATTTTCATTTCCGTTTCCAATTTATTGAATCGTTATGAATTTGTAGCGGTACCGTCTATATAACCCAGTAACAACCTCCGCACCATGTTGGTTATCTTGGTGTAGTGGTCATGTTAGTGGACTACGAATCCATAGGTCGCGGGTTCTAATCTTACCTCAAATTGTTTATGCTATAGTCACTGACGTAACTATTCCTGGGAGGGCCCTGTCTCAAAATTCCTTGGTGGTCCAATGAGAACTGGGGAGGCTTTAACATTTTACGATTTTTTCTTTCACATTTTGCGTTACTTGCAGCATACCCCTGGCTATGGTTGTGTGTGTGTGTGTGTGTGTGTGTGTGTGTGTGTGTGTGTGTGTGTGTGTGTGTGTGTGTGTGTGTGTGTGTGTGTGGTGTGTGTGTGTGTGTGTGTGTGTGTGTGTGTGTGTGTGTGTGTGTGTGCTTGCTTGTATAAATCATCTCGAAGCTTTATTTCAAAGTGAAATATTAGTAAATTAAATACTTATTTGTTGGATATTAAAGTTATTAACTAAACATTTCCTAAATGAGATAATTAATTTTAGGTTTTTGAAGATAATAATTAAATAACTTCCATAAGAAAATAAAAGCGTAAATTATTAATTTTTAAAATTTGAATAAATAGTATTGAAGCAAAATTTTATTTAGAAAAAAAATTTTAAAAAAATTTTAAAAATATTATACTAATCTAGAGGGGGGGATGGGAAATTCCATAGGAATGCATGGTCATGAAAACGCTTTCCTGGCACGGTAGTAACGACACACTGTGAGTGAGTGAATATTTACGAATATTAATATTCTGATTATTAATATTCAGCTACATGAGGTCTGTTGGCGAAGGACCGCGTAATTTTGAACCATGGTCAAGAGATGATGATAACACCTTAGCTGGCACCCCATCTCCTGACTACCAAACCACACCAATGAGAGGACGTTTGAGCTTTCGAAAGATTTAACGTGTATCGCGCCCCTACAAAGCAGATCTTTAGTGGTACTGAGCTCTAGCTAATGGCATGCCAGCCACGAACCGAAACCTTGACCACTAGGCCATCGCGGCCCCAAAACATACACAACACGAGAAAGACTAGAAACGATTGGGAGGGAAAACATGTTTATTATCCTTAGTACAGTAAAAAATAAGAAGAAAGAACATTAAGGGGACAATAGTGGTGATTGTTGGGATGATAAGGGTGCACTTTGTTAGTATGCAGGAGCCACCAGATGGACCATATGGTGGCAGGAGCCACCATAATGGAAATTCCAATGTGACTGGCGATAGCCCACATACTGTCCACCACAATCTCCTCGTAGTATGGCTTTCTTACTCTTTGCTCACGTTCCTGTGTGTCAAAGATGAAGGATCCGCTGTCAGACAAACCCAGTTGGGAGCGTGCAAAGAAGGCGTTGCTGGGAGTTTGCCTCCTGGGGTAATGTTGGGCGTACATCCTCTGTGTTTCTCGTCCATTGCAGTCAACGACCCTTAATATCAGCAAGTTCAGCGTTCGTGTAACGCTCCATCCCAACTACCACTTTATTTGGCTAGCAAAATAAATCTTCATAGCGAACACGGTAATAAAAACTTCGTATGGGCATGCACCGTCAATTGATGGTTTCGCTTTCGTATGCCACAATAAAGATTGAATTTAGCTTAAAAATAATAAAATTCGTATGGCATGCGTTTGATTTCGCTGTAGCGCTATCTGTCATGCACACCAAATAAAGACTTCCGAGCATTTTAGCTTCATAGTGAACACGGTAATAAAAACTTCGTATGGGCATGCACCGTCAATTGATGGTTTCGCTTTCGTAGCGCTATCTGTCATGCACACCAAATAAAACTT
>BMAO01012631.1:0-20439 GCA_019973975.1 Trichonephila clavata | reverse complement strand
TGAAAGTTTCGTCTTCAATCAAGCACGGCGCGTGCAACCGAAACGTGCAAAGAAAGCAACCGAACGTGCATTGTTGGGAGACTGTTTATAACAAATGAACAGAGCGTCTTGAAATGTGTATATGTACATTGGCTTAACATACACCCCCTGCATCGCAAGGGGGAAGGACTCAGAACTCTAGGGAGTCCAAGGCCTAACTAACACCAAGTTCGTATCTACCCAATTTATAAAATATTAACAAATAGCAAGTTTCATAAACATTACAGCCATTCAAAATTCTAATGATGAAGAGGTTAAAGCTCAAAGAGATAGGCACTCTAGTCATCCCCTCTCCTTAATGATTATAAAATATTAAAGGCAAAACCTGACTTTGCAGGAAGGCCCTAACATTCTCGTTTGCCACTGGTATATTGATAGAAACATTTCAGTGGTGCCAAAACCTTTGAAATTCATATGCCGCATATAAAAAGATCGCACAAAAATAAAATCGTATAAAAAAGGATAGCACAAAAACAGGTTCTGCTGTATATTTTTTAAAATGCTGCAATAGTTTATTTGAAATAAATTTGTATAAGTTTTGCAAACCAAGCTAGATATTAGTAACTTCTTTGACTCTACATTTTTTTAGGTTATGATTTTGTATGAGTTAAAGAGATTTATTCAACTCATATCTCTTGTGTATACGACAAGCAATATTTTGAAAATTGTGTGAGAATTTATCTGTACACTTATGTAAATTTCTAACTGGTTAACAATTTTGATCTTTAAATAAAGCTTCCCAGCGGGTTGATAACTGCTAGAGGAATAGTCCTCTCGAAAAACCGGTTATGTACCTTTAAAGCCTTACAAAAGTGAGACCCCTAAAGTCCTTTAACATTTGAAAATTCAATAATTTCCTGAATAATGTCGGTAGAAAGGTAAAAATTAACACACATGCTCAGAATAGCATGAGATTTTATTGAAACTAAAAAAATAAATAAAAACTACCAATAGAGGACGTTTTATATAATAAAAGTGATAACTGGCATAACAATTGATTTTTAGCAAAATCGATATTCTTAATAACAAATGCTCAATATGTCGGCCATCTTTCATCAAAAATACCTGTAGCCAAGGAACAATATTGAAAGCAGCACTATACAGCATGTCTGTACGTATAATAATAAACGGGATCGATAATTGTGGTAGACATGAGACTTCAGGTAACCCCACAACCAATAATCACACGAATTGAGGTCTGGGGACCAGGGAGGCAAGGCATGTCTGAAGTGACGGTCCAGGACGCGATCCACACCAGACGATGTGCGCAAGAGATCTTTCATACCTTTCTAACGGTGATAGAATCATAAGTCTGCAGTAACAGATTCTCCATTCAGATAGTATAGCTTTACTGGCAATGCCTGTTCTCGTTAAACTCAACAAGCTGCAATTGCTGGTGCATCTGTTTCCTCTATGACTACATCTTCTTTTATACATGTTTGTCCTCTAGCGTCACTGATGCTTTTTTGTCCAGTGCCATCTGTTGGCTATTTTTTTACTCGTTTTGTTTCAATAAAACCCCATGTCATTTCAAACATGCGTATCAATTTTTACCTCTCTATCTGCATTCTTCCGAGAATAATTGAATTTTTAAATGTTAACTGACTTTTGGGTCAACTGGTATAACAAAATTTAGAGGAAAATATTTCGATTTAATTAGTATATTAGTTGGACAAGAAGGATTGTAAATAGTGTAAGGTAGCTGAAGTATCCTGAAGGTGCATTAAAATCATGTGTACCAAATCGGTAAGCCTCCCCTAGTGAGAGTTTTAATATTATACAAAGACTCCTCGTGTTTGATTACTTGCATTCTTAACGAAATGATTTTTTTATCGGCAATCAAAATAAAATTTGTGCCGTTCAAAATTACTGCATATTTAAATTATATACTTTATTGTTTAGCAAATTCCCCATAAGCTTTGATTATGATTTGATAACTTATTTAAAATTTTTGAAGCTAAAATATTGGTTTTAATTATTTTTCCTTAAAAAAATTGCACTGTAAGGTTCAGTTTTATTTATTTCCCTTCATTGAATCAGATAATTCTTTTTAAAAATTCATGTATCAAATTCTTCATACTTTAGTTAAATATGAGTAAAAAGCTTAAGAAATTTATGGAAATTTTTTAAAATCACAAGAAAAAAATTCATTTTAAGTAAAAAATGGCAGAACAATTTAATAATTCAAAACTTTTTTTTCAGAAATTATTCAGATTAAATGTCATGAATATTAAACAGAAATTGAAGATTTTTAATAATTATTGCATCTTGACCTACATGAGCTTCAGAAACCTTACAAGCACGCTGTAACAGTTGGTTGAGTGAGATACCGGATAAGGTACTGTCTTCATCATTCAGTGGTAGTCTGAAGGAGCGCAGTTCATCATTTAATGGTCCATTTTATCCCTCTAATTTGATCAATTCATGTGACCGCGGTAGCTTAGTGGTCAAGGTAACGGACTCGTGGCCGGCGTGTCATGAGTTCGAACCTGATACCGGCCTAAGACCCACCGTGTAACACGTTAAATCTGTCGATAGCTCAAATGTCCTCCCGTTGGTGTGGTAGTTAGGGAAGGGGGTCCCAGCTCAGATGTTGTCCACATCACTTGACCATGGTTCAAAGTCACGAGGTCTGTTGCCAAAAGCCCTCAAATAATTGAACAGTGCGGCGTTAATATTCACTCACTTGATCAATTCATTATTTATTAACGTGGCACTTTTCCTTTATTAACGTCACTGCATGACATCTATTGACGATATACATCTTAATTTGGTACTATAGTCAAATGACGAGGACAACACTTCAGCTGGAACCTCACTCTCCGCACCACACCCATCAACATGAGATTTTTGAGCTTCAATAAATTAAATGTGCATCCAGAATTTTTAAATGGAATCGGGACTCGAACCCAAAATTCGACAGAAGCAACGCGGCCAGTGACAAGGACAACTTGGGTACAGGGGTAATATGTAGTTTTAGTATAACTTTTTTTAACGAGTAAGTTTTCTTTTAATTCAATTTTTTTTTAACTTGTACTTTTGTTAATCCTATAATAAGTCAATTCTACTATATACAGATAAAAATTTAATACATTTTCCTCTTTGTCTAAATTAGTCTTAAAAGCAAATAATGAAATTATATAAACCTCTCTCTCTCTCTATCTCTATCTCTCTCTCTCTATCTCTATCTCTCTCTCTATCTCTATCTCTATCTCTCTCTCTCTCTCCTCTCTCTCTCTCTCTCTAAAATATAAACTTAATGTTGATAGAAAAAATAATTATTACAAACATTTTCTAAAAGTAAATTCTCTTTTATAATTATTTATAGTATTTCAATATAATCCAAAAAAGAGAGAACCTGCTGTATTAAAGGTTTACTCTCTATGTATCATATTCTAATTTTCACTTAACAAACTTTACAAAAAAAGCTCAGGAGAAATTTTATTCTCAACCAAATAAAACGAAACCGAAACTATTGCTTGAGTTTCTTTTTCTTCCGAAACTTTTTACGCACAATTTATTAAATCGCAATTTGCAATGCATAAGAAATAGTCAATTTTATTTTATCCGAGAGCTCTTGTTATAATTTAATCCAACAAAAACCTGAATAATAGTGTCCATTTTCACACATGAATAATAAACTTTTCCAATTTCATTTGAGTGTTCGCAATAGTATTCTGAATTTACGTTTCAAAGATAACGAACCTCGGATGCTGAAGGACGAAAAGATTTTTTTCTTTTCTTGGAAAACAATAAATTCCGTTTCTTCGCTTTTTTTTTTATTTATTTCTTTAGGACGATAGACGGCGGCGAAAAATTTTCCCTCATAACTTAATAATCGATATCTCGTGATGTTGCTTCACTAATTTGTGAAATGAGCAAAATAATCCATGGCGAGAAAATAACGAAACAGTGCGACAATAATGTTATATAAGCATCGTGAATTGAATAAAAACATGTCAAATATGCTGTTTAATATTCGTTTAATGAATACTTCAATCTGGTTGCTTATTTCTGACCCATTTAAAATTCCTCTAGTCACACCCTCTAGTCACTATTTGGAACCATGATCAGATGAGGTTCATACTTTAGCTCACCTCTCGCCATATCCCCGCCTTGACGATTTTGTTCTTCAACTTATTTAAGGTATCCGACTACTTGCGACAACTTTTTTTTTAAAAAAATGGAGATATGAGGCTTTTTTTATAATTTTCAGATTTGTTTGGTACATTTTAAGAAAAATATGCTAAAATTAAGAAGAGAAAAAGAAATTATTATTACTAAAATGGGAAAAAATTTATAAAATTTTACAAAAAGTAACAAACGAGGCCCATTTTTGTACCAAAAGTTTATAAACAAATTTTCAATTTTTAAATTCTGATGTGTTGCTATATTATTCCTTTTTGAAATGACTTTCAGGATAAGATATTTTAATTTTTACAAAAACTAGAGCACTTTATCTTAGCTATTATATGAAATTGCTTAAAAAAAACAGTGATTATATTCACATAAGGAACTGTTAATTTTGTAAAAAAACAGTGATTGATAAATCTAAAAGTTAAAATGCTTGTACATGCACAAAAAGTTTCAGTTAATTATTTTCAAAACTTTTTCAGCTATTGCTGTCCCCGTTTGAGAATTTTCAAAATTAATTTGTAATAAAACAGTGATTGATAAATCTGTAAGTTAAAACACTTGTACATACACAAAAAAATTTCAGTTAATTATTTTCAAAAACTTTTTTCTGCAATTGCTGCCCCCGTTTGAGCATTTTCAAAAAAAAAAAACACATTTAGAGTAAAACGCATTTTAAAGTATGATATATATCTTGTTTAAAGTAGTGGCATCTGCTTTTACTAAAACACATGTAGTTTTTGTTCTAGTGAATGGAAAATAATAAACTTTGTATTTTTATAAATCTAATAAGATTGTTTATAAAATAAAATCATAAAAAGAATTTGTCAATTTTTGGCAAAATTCATAATTTTAGGGTAGTCGAATACCTTAAAATAATAAAATGTTTTATTCCATCATCATTGAAGTCCATGGAAATCTATGGTTGATAATATAATGAGTGTATCCAATAAGTGACGGATAGGGTCTCAAACTTCACAAGACCGTCCTGTAATGGTGTTCGAAGCTCGCGATGGAGTATTCAGCATCATCGTCACTACTTATGCTCACAGTTATGAGGTATGTCGCTATTAGCACTCGAGTTGACTCAAGTTTAAGCGTTATAAAAAATCAATTAATAATAAACGATTATTTCAATTAAATAATCAGCACCAAATTCATATTAATTAAGTATATGGGATCCAAACAGAGAAAAAGATTGAGAATTTTTTTCCATCAAATTTCATTTAAAATCAAACTTTTAACAGTTTAAAACGTTACGTATTATACCGTCGACCAATGTTGCCAAATCCTGCCATCGTATATATGCCAATAAAATAGATTGGGTTTGTAATAAAAATTATATATGCAAGTTAAAGACATACGTAACTGCTTTTTCCACTTTTATTGAAAGTTGCTTAAACGTAAACTTGTGCAAGAGATTAATAGAGTTTGGCAGAAATCAAAGTGAAAGTATTCATTTTCTTAACACAAAGTGGTGTTGAATTTTAGATTCTACGATATATAACCTGCTTTTTCCCGTTTTTACGTTGAAACATAATACTTCAACTGAAAGATTAGTTTTTCCTAGATAACTACACAAACAAACTTTAGGAGAAATTTAGCCGAGAAAAAAATCTAAACTTTCTAAATACCATCAGTTAATTTTCTGCTAGAAACAGTTATAACATGTTTGGAAAAACATGGGAGTATCATATGACGAAAGCAGTACTTTAATTAAGAGTTGGAAAATGAACTGCTTTACCCGCTTTTCAAACATATCAGTACATACAAGAAATGTTTGAAATTTCATTGCCTCATTAAAGTTAGTTGACAATATTTCCTGCGGAAAGTTTTTGGATCATTCATAGAGAAATGATTGTAATATCTAACAATCATTATTTTTGACTGTATAAAGCGAATAACTTGATTTTTTTTACAATTAACTAAGCATCAATTGAATTCTCATTAATTCGAAAAATAAAATAGAAATTATTTTCTTATAAAATGAATATATATACTTAATGTGTTGTAATGTACACTCATGTCCATAATTTAAGGATAATTCAGAATCACACAGAAATTGATCTCTAAAATAAAAATTTCACCTGTAGAATTATCACACACATCTTGAAGAAAACCACCAGATGGCATTACAGGAAACCACCAGATGGCGCGGATAGTACGTCACAATGACGAGAGTGTAAGACAGGGGTATATAAGGAATGGTGGCAAAAAAGTAAAATTGTTCACAAGCGCTTTAAAAGCCTTTCAGTGCAATAACCGCATAGTTATGGCACAAAGGAAGCATTTGGATGATTTTTTACGTGGTAGAATTATCAGACGACTGGAATGTGGACGTACCCAGCTGGAATTATCCGAGGAACTTGGAATCCACCAGAGTGTCATCTCCAGGCTTTGGCAACGATTCCAAGATGTTGGAAATGTGAGTAGATGTTACAACACAAGTCGCCCCCGAGTTACAACGCCGAATGAGGACCGGTATTTGGCAGTTACTGCCAAAAGAAACAAACGGAGCACAGCATCAGACCTCTCTCGTCAGCTCTCTTCAGCTACCGGTACGACAGTTTCAAGGCAAACCGTGTACAGACGCTTAGGGCACATTGGTCTATATGCTCGTAGGCCTGTCAGATGTGTTCCTCTTACCGCAACTCACTGTCGCCTGCGATTAACCTGGAATAGAGAGCATACATTGTGGACACCACAACAGTGGTCTTGTGTGATGTTTTCCGACGAGTCCAGGTTTAGTTTGCAGTCTGATTCTCACCGGACTTTTATATGGAGAGCGCCAGGTACCCGTTACCACCAAGAGAACACCATTAAACGACACCGTTACGGTGGTGCAGGATGGCTCGTTTGGGGAGGAATTATTCTTGGTTCCAGAATGGACCTGCATGTTCAGAGTGTAACGATGACAGGCCACATCTATCGGGATGTCATTCTGAAACAACACATACGTTTGTTTCGGGGCACCATGGGTGCTGAATTTCTGTTTATGAATGACAACGCCCGTCCTCACCGTGCAAACATTGTAGACGAATGCCTTCAATCGGAGGATATCACCCGTATGGATTGGCCAGCATACTCACCGGATTTGAATCCAATAGAGCATGTGTGAGATATGCTTGGC
Source organism: Trichonephila clavata (assembly GCA_019973975.1). Lineage (NCBI taxonomy): Eukaryota > Metazoa > Arthropoda > Arachnida > Araneae > Nephilidae > Trichonephila > Trichonephila clavata. Next base: position 13,136 of record BMAO01012631.1, on the reverse strand, counting down.
CGACGAATTGCAGCCCGTCTACCCCCTCCCACTTGTCTACCTGAACTTCAGAGGGCATTGCTTGATGAGTGGTGTAATATTCCCCAAGATCAGATTGATAATTTGATACTCAGCATGCGTAGGCTTTGTAAGGCCTGTATTGCATCGTCCGGGAGACATACTCCGTATTAACCATTATACTAACCAAGTTTTACTGTTTTTTGTAAATAGGTTCTTTTTTAAAATTTTCTCCAGGGAGTAAAAATCGCAAGTTTTATTAATTATGTCAAACATATAGCATCTTTTTTGCTCTTTACCTTTTGTTTAATAAATAGACTTTACAAATAAGTAAAATTTGTTTTGCTTTTGTTCCTTTCTTTGCCTGAACTTCATTATCCTTAATTTATGGACATGAGTGTAAGTAATTAGTATCGATTTTTTCAAAGTTCATACAAATCACACGATGACATCATTTTCCGCTTCTTACACAAAAAATTTCCGTTTTGTTTGATAGATATAAGTGAATCAATAGAGGAAAACTATAAACTAGCATTCAGTCCCTTAAAACGACGTTTTCTTTATCCTAAATTACTGAACTGAATTCAGTGCCGCAACAGCCCATGAGATCCAAGGTCTAATGTGCCTCAGTTAACATGATCTTAGACACTGGGGTGCATGTGCAGATGCTTCGGTCAAGTGGTCAATCTAACGCGAAACCCCCAGTGTTCAGTTCCCAAACAAGCTTGGTACTCATATATTGACCCACTTATCGTAAATTACGATTTGATTATTTCCTGATTACTTCTGTTGTGCTCTGAAGCCAAACAAGGACAACTGGTGACAAACTTCGTAACTTTTAACCACATTCGAGACCCATAGTCTACCTAAGCCGTCACCCTACTCCCCAAACTTCCACTCCCACTAACGGGTGGATTTTGAGCCTCAACATATTTAACAAATATCAGCCTCGCTACATATCAAATACTTAGAACTTACTCTTGAACTGTAATAACGAGGGTCACGAACTCTTGACCATAACCATTCTGCTGTATTGGACCAAAAAGATGCCAAAGGAAATTCTTCACTCTATAAACTTAATAAAAATGTTTCAGTTACGTTTAGTTAAATGTACAGCATCTCGTATTATTCTAAAAAAAACTCTCTTAGCACAAAATCAGAGCTTTGAATTAAGAACCGTGAAAAAATAATTTAATTTTAAAAGAAAAATTTTCAACACTGAGAATTGGTTTATTGTATCAATCTAAAATTTTTCCATCAGATTCAAAATTTAATGCTGGTTCACTTTTTAAGTAAATTCCACCATATTTTTTTTGTTGTTGTTCAAATCAGTGTTCAAATCAATTATGACTTTTAAATTTCATTTGGGCTTAGTTATCCACATTTAATTAATCTCTTTTACTTAAGGATATATTTCATATCAAGCAATGATTCAAATTAGCCGGCTGGGTTGCGTGGTTGGTTGGCCGCTGGTCTTCTGCACCTGACGTTATGGGTTCGACCCCGGCCCAAGTCGGGGGATTTTCATGATGTAGAAAATCGACAGAGGCGTTGTGATTATATGGCATGTGAAAGATACCTAGAGTGTCTGTCTGGATTGAGTGCTCTCAGAAAAATTAAACCCTATTACAGATTCGCATCGTCAGAGCTCAGGTGCCTACCTCTAGCGAGGAAATTGTGCGTCAAAATTACCTGCGGCGATTGGTATCCGCCTATATGGTGCCGCACTAAAAAGAGATACCAGTTTACGGAAAAATACTATGTATTCATTGGTAAAACACAGATCAGCAGCCCATTAGAAATAAAAAAAATGATTCAAATTAACATTATTTGCCAAAAAATGACATCTCTGCTTGTAATTTAAGCTGAGTTAATGCTCACTTTGGCACAGTGTCGAATAGTTTGAAAGCTCGGGTATAATCCTCATCACTTGAACGAGATTCACACTTACGAAGTCCATCGTCCAATAGCCCTAATGTAGCTTCAAAGCACAACGTTATTAAGGTATCCGAACACGTTGGGGGTACTTTTTAACAAAATAGCATACTAAAACATTATAAATGCTCTTTTAGGACTCAATACCAATAAATATTACTATTTAACTATCAATATTTAAGATAAATTACCTGAATTTTACAAAAATCACAATTATAAGTGAAATTTTAGCAATATTTTTGAAAAACTTGAAACCAGTTAGAGAAAAAAGTTATAAACATATATTAGTAAAAGTATTACTAAAACAAATTAGATGCATTTATCTAGAAAGTGTACTCAATTTTTAATTTTTTATTAAAATTTGAAAATTTTAGAGTAAACATTAGAAAATTTAGAAGTAGAAAATTGAGTAAACATTATAAGAAATGTTACATTTTTTTATAAGACCATTATTTAAATAAGAAGCCATAACTCAAAAAGTATTCATACAAAAACAAATATTTTAGTACATTCTCTAGAAAATAACATAAATATCAGGTTCAAAACGTTTTATAGAAATACATTTGTAATATTTTGAGTTATCAGACTCGCCATGATAGATTTTGAGCAATTTAAATGCCCTCTTCTGGTAGATCAAAAACCCACACTTCCGGTTTTTCTAACTTTATAAAATTGATTGTAACTTGGCCACTAGGTAGCGTAGAAACAAAACAAAGTATGTTTCGTAAAGTCAAAAGATAGCTCTATTTAATAAAATAAAATACAAAAATATCTGTCCTGACTGAATTTGATCCTTTTCAACGTGTTCGGGTACCTTAAAAATAATTTCAAAGTGAGAATAACGGTATTTTTCTAGTGAGCAAATCAAGGTTTCGGGGTATTCGCTTTTACAAAAAAAATTGCGTAATAGTAATAAATACTAATAAAAAATTTTAAACATCACACAATACTTATTTTAAAAATGTATTGACTATAAAATTAATAGAATAGATATCTCTTTTTCTTCTTGAAATATGACTCAAACATTCTTTAAATAGTAGTATTCATAAATTCTCTTAATTTAACTATATAAGTAGAATTTCTACGTTATAAAAACAACTCTTAACCCTTAAACGCATATTGTTGCTAATTATCTACACTCCACACAGTTCCCCTTAATTTTATTCAAAAACCTGAATGCGCTTTTCCAACCTACATTGATAGCCATAGACAGTAAATCATGTGTAAAAGAAAAAACTTGACTTGACTTTTGGCTTGTATGTTTGTATGTATATCGACATTTGAATGTGGTGGATAATAAAAATTGAGTATGTTACAGGAGAGATATTTCTTATTTTAGAGTTTCCTATGACGGAATGATTAATATGATTGAGAGAGAGAGAGAGAGAAATTACTTATCTATTGTCAGTTAAGCTATCAATATTTGGTGTTGCATTTGAAATTTTGTATTTTATTGGATATATACCAGATTTTTCGGAAATACTGAATGTTGTCTACGTGCAACTTTTATCAAAATAAATACTCAATATTATTACTTTTTTTTTTAATTTTTTTTTTTTACATAACCTATGTGTGACTTCATTCCTATAAAAAAATTTTTTTCTTAAGTCCAAAAAAAAATCATGTATTTAAGGATTAATGTGTGAATCATAAGAAATTTTATTTAAAAATTTTTATATTGTGGTAACTTTCTTTTTTTTATATATATTTTTTCTCCACATCTAATTATACTCTTTTCTCACCCCATCTTATTATACTTTTCTCTTTCTTAAGCACATGCTTTCAGATCAATTATGTAAAATACACAACCCTCAGAAAGTTTCATACATATGTCATTGGAGCAAGTTTTTTCTTTTCTTTTTAAATTGCAAAATAAAGAAGAAAATATTCATAAATATTTCGCTTACGATTCGCATTTAGAATTTAATTTTTAACACTTCTTTGCCATGATGATGGAAAATTCCATCATAAAATTTAGGGAACAAAAAATTGTACTTAAAATAGGTGTACTGTAAATTTGTTATTGTTGGCAACTTTTATCACGGCTATTGCGTAATAAGAAAAGTAGCTATCAAAAAAATCAAATGTCACAATCATTATAGCGGGTTTGAACTTGTCATTCCGTTGTTTGTTGTGGTTGGAAGAAGCGTAAGATCACTTGAATAAAAAAATTTATACCTAATCAGAGAATTTGTGACGGATCTATACGGTCTTTTTATTAACCTCCTCTATTTATCCTAAAATAATTTATTTATTTCAACCAATCTTCACCGAGACCAGGCGTGTGTGTGATTTATGCAAATAAGATATATTGTATAAGTTCGGGTTTCGTGAGTTAAAGAAGTTAAGTAAAGTGAAGAGATAGAAGAGTGAAGTTAAGTGAAGTAAAGATCGCGAGGTCAGCACGCAGTTGTTGACATTCATAGATAGCGGTTACGTGTGGAGCTACGCGAGGAGAAGTTGATTGAAGCTTGTAAAAATCAGTGTTACAGAGTGTGGATCCTTCAACCATTCCCTAGCCAGTAAAAAGGCAGAAATCATCACGAAGTAGCAGCCGATGTAAAAGATAAGGTCAGGGATTTAATTTAATATATTGCGAATATTCGTACGTGGCTTAGCTGTAATTGTGCGTATTTAAGCTTTCCGAGATTCAGTTGCTATTCTGTTATTCCGCTAGTAGTAATTCCCCTTTTCGTACTCAACTCTATTTTGTTTCTCTTAAATTTGAATTGTGTGTTTCTACCATTTTGTGTTAATTAGAATCAATAAATCTATTGATTACCAATTATGTATTTCGATCATTTAAGTCCGCCTACACATCCAGTAATATTTGCAGATAGACGGGGAGATGGTAGTGTAAGGGGTGGCATTGAGCCACGACAAATTCTTTGCTAAAAAAAAAGCTACAATGAGTGGAAAAAATATTTGTTTTTCGTATTTCTGTTATTTTCTGTGCAATTTATATCAAATACCCCAAATAATCTTCCCAAAACCATGTGACAGAAATTTACATCATTATGCAGCTGTTTCACTTCTAATGTGTGACGAAAATTTTCTTATACTATATATTTGTTTTAAGTTATTTTTAGAGAAATTTATAAAAGGAACGTTGGAAATTACTTAGACTACTTAGCAGGTGGGGCTATCAGTAAATGACCTTGATGACGACAATTTTGACGACGAGTAGCACGATGCAGATGATGTAAGAATAATTTTTAAATTATCATCAGGAATAAAAATGATACAAAGATATAATACTTTTTTTTATTTACTTTGTATACTGAGCTTAACATGTAAATTTGTATGATGATGGATATTTCCATATCACACTTATTTTTTAATTATTTTATAATATACATTTATATTAGGATTTTTGTAAACATTTTTCCTTTAATCTAGAGCATGAATTAAATCATCCTGATTTATTTCAAAAAAGAAAAGAAAAATTATGCAAAGAAGGGTTAATTGCATTCTTAAATACACCTTCACTGCACATAAAAATTTGGTTTCTTACTCTTTTAATAACACATTCTTTTAGTATTATGTTTTGACAATTTCGAACTATTTCTGAATGGCCATTGAAAAACTTCTTACAACAGAATAATTCAACAAAGCCTTTTTTTTTTCGAGGAATGTTAGGACATTTCAAAAGCGGAAATAAAGAAAAAAATACGTTCTGATGGCCATTGAAAGGTTTGACTCAATAAAAGAGAGAGAGAGATCTCCTGCTAAAACGTACAAAGTGAGATCTTTAGGGGAAATACTCCATATCATAATCTCTATTCTATGAAAACTATAATTAATCATCTTATCTGACAGTTCATTAAGAATTCTCTAAAGTAATTACCTGTATTACATTGCTGATGTTTTAAATGCAGAAGTTTCGTAACCAAATGAAATGAAATTTATACTTCAGCAATATAATTAGGTAATTTTTTATAAAACAGAATTTGAAATTTTTATGGATCTTCACCTTTGTTTTTTCTTTTCCGAAAGCTTTTTATTCTAGTTATTAAATTGTTGAAGGTACATTTCACTAACCCAGCATCACTCGCGTAAAAAAACGACCTAAAGTTCTAGTGCAGGGTGTGTCATTGGGGGTGTCCCAAGGGGTGTTTACATTGTGTTTTTACCGTAATATTTGCATACAAAGGTTAAAAAGAAGAAAAGTAGGAAATATAACATGTTTGTTACACTTTTGACACGTAAATTTAGTTTTCTGTTCTTTTTATAAGGGCATTCAGTGCATTGTTTATACACTCCTTTAATCTCGTCGTGAGTAAGTGCGATGTTTTCACTCGATCTTATTTTTTTAAATCTGTATCTATTTCAAACTAAACATATAGGAGTAAACTTCTCTACAATTTAAATTTTAAAAAAATTTGAATTTCTTTTTTATTTTCTCTTATTTTGTTCCAGAAATAGTTTTTTTTTCCTTCAAAAGTTCATCTGAAAAAGGATAAGATGTGTACCAGTTATTTCCTTTAAAATTACGTTCTACTCAAATGTTTTTGTGTCTCTATTTATAAATATTTATTTTCAACAGTATCTCCCTTTTCTAAATCTGGATCGATCAGTGGAGGAATCATGCATGCTGTTATACTCTTCATCATTTGATTTTTCCTCATCATAACCGCGAAGAGAATTTCTTCATCCAAAAATACTGTGTTGTACTATATCTATTAAATACTGTATCTATTAAATTACTTAAATATCGCATTTCTTCATCATAACTGCAATAATAGGCCATAGCATAAAGAAGATTTAAAACGTGCTCGTGCATTCAGAACTGTAACGGTGATTCACGCGCAGAGTATGACATACCCGAAGAGGTCATATCCAAAAATATATATTTAGAATTCGCCTACAAGGAAAGGCCCCTCAATAGCCCAGTCATCTTAGTCACAAAAAAAAAGGGTCAACTGCAGAATGAGAGATAATAAGCTGAAAACTTGTATAGACCTTTATTTTGTCACTCTAAATGTTGTCTCAAAAGTCTCATAAAATCTCGTGTCCGCGTCTTAAGATATTCATGGTCAAAGGTCAAAAAATTCGGTTTTTTGCAAATATCTCGTTTCCTATGGCCTTAAAGCTATTTACATTTATTATAAATATTGTAGAGAATAAAATTTTCTATAACTTTAATTGAAACCTTTTTTTATACACCAAACCGTTTTTGAAATAGAGGGCGCTGAACACGCAATGGTTAGCTAACAACAGCAAAATCCAAGGTCAACAATTAGTCACATGATATAATACGCCTTATAAAGTCTATAAACCTTAAATATATATATAGTTATGAACAATTGGCATTTTTTATTAATTATTACATTACATTTAGTAATAGATTTCATTAATCAAGTATATTTTTAATACTCCGCATCTGTTCGTGTAATTGAAAAACGGTTAACTGAAACTATAGACTTATTTTAATTATATTTTAATATATGCTAATTACATTTTAAGAAGAAAAATGAAATACAATTAGTTTGAAATGTATAAACCTTCAAATTTGTTTCCTTCTGTGCAGATTATGCCTAGATCTGCTGACCCCTATTGATAGCTTAGTTACCTCAATGAAAACATGATCTAAGAATAAAAAAAAATTTTAAAGTACCATGTTTTTATAACGAACTAAAAAGCTTATTTTCGTGCATTGTCATCCACTTCTAAGCTATGGTCTAAATTTCAAGTATCTAGCTCATCGAGAAGTTAGTTTAAAATGAATTACAAAATTCCACCCTGACCGAAGCAATAAAAACATGGTAAAATACTCAAATAAAGGAGTCTCCCTCAATTTCCAATGGACTGTTGTTTGTTAAAATGTCTCGTCTCGATTCAACTCCTCTCTCGTTGGAGTCTAAGGATACACTGAATGTTTATGAGCGTAGAGGACGCTTTACATTCTTATACACAACCTAATATACGAACGTTTAATTTATAGCTAGTTGATGGACACATGTTTAGCTAAATAATAAAGACTGATTTCCTTTTCAACAATTCATTTCTACTAGCCACGTTTATTCGTTAGTTTTAAATTATATTTTAGCTACGACGGACGTAAAATTTTGAGAGTTATGTCTGATTTATGTTTTATATGTAATGAATCACTATCACAAGGTTATCCTGTTAATGTAGTGCGCGGTTTAAAAACTTTGAGAGCAGCAAGTATCGAATGAAAGGACGGTCACATTGATTTTTTAAATTTTCAACCTCCGTGAATGTACATACCGAGTGCCGAAAAGTGTACATTAGTAAAAATTCTATTGCAGCATCGAAAAACGCATTGAAAACAGTGAACCTTTATCATCACCTAGTGTCCCTCGTAAAAGAAGAAATGAAGCGTTTGATTTCAAAAAGCTCTGTTTATTTTGTGGTCAAGTGCTGATGAAGCAACAGAAACTAAAAAAAAAAGAGAAGTACAGGCGCAAGATCAGTAAAGTGAGTACTCTTGAGTTTAAAGACAATGTCTTTAAAAAAAGCAGAAGAACGTGGTGATTCTATAGGAGAATTAGTGAAAGATCGTATACTTTGTGAGTATGATTTGATCGCTTCTGAAGCAAAATATCATACTTCTGCTACACTAATTTCTTAAATCAGATACCATCTACTGAAAAGAAGTCTCGCCAAGATAGTCAAGTCTCAGAAGCTATGGCAGAGATTTTTAATTACATCGAAAATCACGACGATTCCCAATTTACATTGAAAAAGTTCATAGACGTCCTGACGGTATGTACCAGATGATAAAACTATAATTACGAGACTTCAACAAAAATATTTGACGATATAATAATTACGACAAAAGTAAGATCTTTTACAATCATATCTTTTCGTATACACAAGCTAATATATTATCAAAAGCTTGGTATGATAATAAAAAAGCGATCCCGAAGAGAAGAACGGTTGCGAATTGTAGAAGCTGCAGCAGCTATTATTCGTGAAGACATTCGGTCATCTGTAGTTGAAACCAAGTCTTATCCACCTCCAAGTAAAATGTTGGATGATGTAAATCAAGATATACCAAAAAGTTTATTGCATTTCTTACGAGAAGTCATAATGAAAAACAGAAAAGGAAAAATAGCTTATTTAAAAACAAAATGCACGTCAATAAGTCATGCAATAATGGCTGCATTACGAGAACGATAATTTTCATCACAGCTACTATTAAGCCTTTCTGTGTTTCTTCATAGAAGATATGGATCTAAAAGACTTATAGAAGTGTTATATAGCTTGGGTTTTGCAGCTTCGTATTGTATACTGTACAGTACGAAATTTCAGCAGTTTACCATCCACAGCCTCGTATTTTATCATCGGAATCAGGGTGCTAGTACAATATGTTGGGGAAATGCTGATATAAATGTCCATACCTTGATGGTAATAATACTCTCTATGTTATGGGAATGATTAAGATTGTTACTCCAAAAGATGCTGTTCTTTACAATGACCGTATACAAAAATGTACAACCACACACAAACCATGTGCAAAAGAGAGTTAGCAGCAATATCACACGTGTCTCTTCTAGCATATGAAAAACCAATTGTACCTGGATACAGCAAAATTCAAGTCAAAAATCTACATGGTGATCAAGCATTAACAGAAAAGAATTTAAACGGTATTGATTTTTTGTGGTTATACGGAAAGTGGAAGAATATTTCATCATTACCTGGGTGGAATGGCTTTCTCGAACAGCTCACTAAAAATAATAAGGATTTTTCTACTTCTCAGGTCATGTTTCTTCCTTTTATTGATCATCCTGCCAGTAACGTAGACACAATTTATACTACTTTACATTGCGCTGCAAATATTGCCAAGTTACATGGCCAAAAAACGTGTTTAATTACTTTTGATCAACCTCTCTACTCTAAAGCACGTGAAATAGTAGCTGCGTCGGATGCTAACTCAGAATTATGTAAGATAGTTGTTAAATTAGGAGGATTTCACATATGCTCATGTCCTTTCTTGGATCGATTGGATATATAATGGACGGAAGTGGACTCAAAGAAGCTCTAGGTAAAATATATGCTACGAATTCAGTCGACAAAATGTTGAATGGTCACGCTTATTCAAGAAGTATCAGAGGTCATATACATTGTTACGGCTTGTATTGTCAATGATAATCTTCGAAGACATGAAGATTGAAGATTGTGTGTTAAATGAGTTAACTGAACAAATCAATTGCCGAAATGTTTTCTATGAAGGCATTGAAGGGTGTGTAGGCAACTCAAACTTATTTATTGATCAATTTCAGAATAAACTGAATGAATTAAAAGCTCGAGGTCCTACAGCACAATTATGGGTACAATATTTCGAAATGGTATCAATAGCACTCGACTTTATTCGCGCTGAAAGACTGGGACTTTTCAAAGAACATCTTAATGCTGTACGAAGAATGCTGCCATATTTTCACGCTAGTGGTCATTTTTTATATGCGAAGTCTGCACATTTATATCTTCAAGATATGAACGATTTAGAAAATAAAATGGATGGACAGACTTTTAAGAACTTTAAAAATGGATTCTTCACCGTGAAATGAACAGAGAAATTTAATTCTGGTACATGGACAGATATGGTTATCGAACAAAGTCTAATGAAATCTATGAAGACAGAAGGGGAGTATCTCGTGGTCGAAGTACGCAAGAAAGTGTTTTATGTAAATGGGTGTTTGCTATGTACGCTACAAATACAATTTGTGACGAGATGGAGAAGTTTTGTACAATTTCTTTAGACTCTACTGAACAACACGTTGATGCTAAGGATTCAAGAGTAAAAAGAGATAATACTGATGTAAGTAAACTAGTTGAATGGCTTACACTTCATAATCCCTTTCCAAATACGCAACAATTGGTATCTTTAGTTTCTGTAATAGTTGGAAATGATCAAATTAACTGTCACAAAGCCCATGAAATCGGATTACAATCAATGGTAAAGATAACTGGTTTAAAATTTAATGAAATAAAGTTAAAACGATCCGATAAGGTTTTACCGCTTTCGATTGTCAACAAATCTGTCAAAATTAACGGTTGTAGAGTTTCAATTGATCCATTGCTACTCTTCCAAAGAAAAACTGTAAGCAAACAGAACGTAATCTTCAAGAATATCTCCAATATGAACTAAGTCCATATCCATCAACTTTATTTGATAATGATGGCATGAGAAAAACCACGAAAGCGACATTATATGACAATATGACTCCTGTAGATTTTGACCTCGATGAAAATAATGTAACATACATTATCGATGGTGGGTTTCTTTTGCATCGCATCGTATGGAGTAAAGACGATACTTTTTCAATAATTTTAGATAAATACGTAAAATATTTACAAAAACATTATGGTTCTGAAATTGTAGTTGTATTTGATGGATACTCGAACTATAGCAAAAACATAAAAGCAATGGAACAGCTAAGAAGAACTCCTGCTTTATCAAAATCGAATGATGTTTGTTTCGACGAAACAATGATAGTATCAATTAGCCAAGAGAATTTTTTGTCGAATCGATGTAATAAAAAATTTTTATTAACATGTTGATTGGGAAATTAGAATCTGTTGATATCACGATAAAACAGGCAAAGATGATGCAGATGTTCTTATCGTAGAAACAGCTATTGGAGAATCGGAACATCACAGGACTGCCGTCATAGTAGGAGAAGATATTGATTTGCTCGTCATTTTAATTGGACGTACTCAAGCGCATCAAAAAGAAGTGTTCTTTAAAAAAGTTGGCAAAGGGAATGTTAAAACTCAAATATACTTTTCCAAAAGTTTTGATAAATATCCTCATTGTAAAAAGCATATTTTGTTTCTGCACGCATTTAGTGGCTGTGATACAACATCTGCATTTTTTAAAAAAAGGGGAAAAAACTTTCATTAGAATATTAGAGAATCTTCCGAACTTGGATCAACTAGCTCAAGTATTCCAAGAAGAAAACTGTCCTGTACAAACATTACATGAAAATGGATTACGAGTCTTGTTGGCGATATACAATGCTCCAAAATCTGAGAACAGTATTGATAACCTACGACACACACACACACACACACACACTCGTCAACAAAGCTCAACACCGTGCAGTTATCCAATCTTCCACCAACAAGTGCAGCGGCTCAGCAACACATTAGCCGTGTATATTATCAAGTTCAAACTTGGCTAGGGAATGATTTAGAACCCCAGGAATGGGGTTGGATTCTGCGGAATGAATTCTTGGAACCGATTACGACAATATTACCGCCTGCTCCAGATGAATTACTCAATACCATATTTTGCAACTGCAAAAATGGTTGTGGTTCACGCTGTGGATGTAGGAAATCGGGGTTTCAATGTTCTTCAGCTTGTGCCAGTGTAATGGGCAAGCTTGCTTCAATGCTTCACGATACGAGAGCGATCTCGATGAAGATTGTACTTTTGATTCCGAAATCCTTCAAGATTTGGAGAAAAATATCCTTGACAACGAAATAATGAGAATGAATTGCAAATTTCGAGTGATCGAAAGACAATGAAGAATAAGAGGTAAAAATTAACATTCATGTTCGTCTTATAATTAAAATTTTTGTAAAACTCTTTACATCCGAATTTCAATTGTAATAATTGTATAAAACGATATTTTTTTCTAAGTAAAAATATAATTAAAAATTACTTACTTTATTTTTTTACTTTAAATGTAACTAGTATATATAAAATAAAAATTAAAAAATACTTTAAGCATATCTGTCACAACTTTTGAACTACACAACAGTGTAGTTCAAAAGTTAGTTATAAAAGAAACATATACTTGTTTAATGAAATCTATTACTAAATGTAATGTAATAATTAATAAAAAGGCCAATGTTCATAACTATGTATATTTTTAAGGTTAATAGACTATATACAGCGTATTATATCATGTGACTAACGGTGACCTTGCATTCTGCTGTAGATAACTAACGCTGAGCATTCAGCGCCCTCTATCTCAAAAACGGTTGATGTATAAAAATTGTTTCAATTGAAGTTATAGAAAATTTATTCTCTACAATATTTATAATAAATGTAAATAACATTAAAGCCATAGAAACGAGATATTTGCAAAAAACCCAATTTTTGACCTTTGACCTTGAATATCTTAAAGCGGACACGAGATTTATAGACTTTTGAGACAACTTTTAGAATGCCAAAATAAAGGTATATACGAGTTTTCAGCTTATTATCTCTCATTCCGCAGCGAAACCCT
>BMAO01012630.1:0-24988 GCA_019973975.1 Trichonephila clavata | reverse complement strand
TTTAAAGTATGTAGCTCTATACCAGCTATCAAAAAGACATTTATGTGATAAATTTGTAAAAATTCAATATTAGGTAAGCAGGGTATATACCCCAAATCGAAAAACATAGCAAGGGATCTATGAGACAAAACGTTTGGGAACCTCTGGTCTATAAAACATATATATGCAACACTTAAGCTCATGCAACTTGATAAGAGCACTGTTGAAAATTTGTTTCTATTATTCAAATTATTCAATTTATTGGCGAACTTTCAGGTCTTCATAAATCTACTTTAAATAGATATTTATCCTTACTCAGAAATAAATGACGTAAATTGCGAAAGTATGTTGATCAGCCAAGTTCAGCAAATATCATCTGCAGCTACAAGTGATTTATAAAGATTGGAAATAAAAAAGTCCATGACAAATGTTTTCATTAATATAGACCTACAACTCTGAAAGATCGTTTGACGTCAAACAGAAAATTTTTCCGTCTTCTGGAATCAATAAATTGTGTAAAGGTTACATAAAAAATATCCAAGAGGGATGAATAGCAGATTTCTATCATATAAACACATCCAATATCAATATAAATTTTATGTATGTGTGTGTTCTCACTTCAAGTATTTTATGAAGAAATTCGTATCTTTCTGCCATATAATACCGAGCAAAAAAAGGAGAACTTTGGTGCTTTAAAATACGCGTTTAATTCTGTTGTTAAATGCAGAGACAGGACAAGTCAAATACTGGGCTGAGTGGATTTGGAAACTAATTATAATACTTTAAAATTTTTACACTGTTCCTAATATTTTTCTCTTCTAAATTTTATTTCAGCCCTGTTAAATAGGCACATAAAGGGAAAGGTTGGCACCTTTAAAACTTTGTTTAATCCTATAATCTTAGTCCAAAGCCATAAAGTTTATTCATGTATTGCTGTGACTGTATTACTTTGTCCAGTTACTGTTTTATTATTTTTTGCTTATTGTTCTGCTTAAGTTAGATTTGTTAGTAATTTAATGTAATTACTGTGCGCGCGCGTGTGTGTACGTTTACTTGTACGTACTTGTCTAGTGTTGCACTGAGGCGATGAAGTTTTATCCCGCATTTCAGCTCCAATTTTATTCAGAAAAATCTAATAAGAAATTCAATTCATCTAATTTAATAAATGCTGTAAATATCCCCTTCAATCCCAATTTTTTAAATTGGACGGAGTGCTTGCTGACAGAAGAAAAAAGTATAATTATACGCACAAAAGTAAATTGCACCCAGTTGTGTAAATGAAGCGGTCGCGAATTGTGCACAACGTTCCTGCACTTTGCTCCACTTTGTCATGCCCTTTATAGGCGCTGCGCTTAGCTCCCTAGACCCTAATTTTGTATACTTAATATTTCAGTCAACGTTGAATTGTGGAGTGTCAGCAGCGAAAGGGTAAAAAAGGAAGCTGAATTATTATTTTTAATTTTTTGATAGTATCGAAGAAAAAATTATTTCTTTTAGCTCTTAATCAAATGAACCACAAACCAGAAACGCTATCATATTTTTTAAATATCATTTTAACGTCGCAAAAATGACAACGGAACAGAACTTATACGACCTCCAGAAGATAAAAGGGAAAAATAACTTTTCTCTCATCATTTAGGAAAATTTAAAAATATGGGCTTATTTTTTTACCCAAATTTACGGACGACGATGTACGTCCAATGTGTATCATTTGCCTTGAAGTTTTTGAAAAAGAAATTTTAAAACCATCTGCAAAACAGGAAGATTCCCCTACTGCCAACACTTACCCATTATTTATGCTTATTTTACAGAGCGATTCCAGGACATTTTAAACATGAAAATAATGATTTGGGTTTCGGATCCTTTCACAAATGTTGATTCATCAAAATCAACAAATTTAGAAGAAGAATTCGTAAAATTTAATAGCTTTATAAAAATACCAAGTTTATTATTTTCCACTCACTAGTACAAAAACTATAAGTGTTTTAGTAAAAGCAGATGCCATTACTTTAGGCAAGATGTCATACATTAAAACGCTTTTTACTCAAAATGTGTTTTTTGAAAATGCTCAAACGAAGACAGCGATTGCTAGAAAAATTTGAAAATAATTAACTGAAATTTTTTTTGTGTATGTTCTGTATAACAGTAGAAGTGTTTTAACCTTCAAATTTATCAATTACTGTTTTATTACAAAATTTACAGTCCCTTTTGTGAATATAATCACTGTTATTTAAGCAATTTCATATAACTAAGATAAAGTGCTCTAGCTTTTGTAAAAATTAAAATATCTCTTATCCTGAAGGCTATTTCAAAAATGAATAATATATATATATAGCAACACATAAGAATTGAAAAACTGAAAATTTGTTCATGAACTTTTGTTACACAAAATGGGCTACGTTTTTTTTTTTTTAATTTTTATTAATTTTTTCCCACACACATTTTTTAGTAATAATAATTTCTTTTATCTTCTTAATTTTAGCATATTTTTCTTAAAATGTACTAAACAAATCTAAAAACCATAAAAAAAATCCCCATATCTCCATTTTTTTTTTTAAATTGTCGCAAGTATTCGGATACCTTAAATGTAGAATGTCTTCAAACAATGCACAGGAAGTTCTATAGAAAGCAAATTGTGCGATTAATGTGTTCACACAATTTTTTTACAAAAGAACGTGTTTATTTGGATAAGAAAATTAAATATATTTTTTTTCTTTTGAAAGGTTAGAAAAATGCAATTTTGTCGTTCTATACATTTCGTCCTTAAAAAAAGTGGTATTGAGAATTTAAAAATATATCAAGCTGAAATTGAAAAATTGTTTACGCGAAGAATGATATTTTTAATTTATCTGGAAATGAGATTCCCATGCGGTACTCCTTTTAGAAGTATTGTTCTTGAATTTTTTAATATTAATTATATTAGAAAGTTTTATGAAATTAGAAAGAGAGAGAGAGAGAGAGGATGAGAAAAGAGAGAGAGGATGGGAAAAATGTAGATTAAGAATAAATACCAATAAAAATATTTTACATTATTAATACTAAAGCGAGTGCAATAACATATTTGTTATTACCTGTGACTATAGCCATTAAAAAATTTTGCGAAAGTTAATTCATTTCTGAAGAACAAAAAATAAATGGTGAAAGATTCTAGTTCAAGAAACGAAAAATAAATAAATAAATAAATAAATAAAAGCAAAGTATCTAAAAATAAAAATAAAAAAAAGATTTCTTACACAGGGTTTTTTGTTTTAACGTAAATGTTAAAAAATAAGCTTTTCCTTATCAGACTTATGCAGAGCTACTCATAATACACTGTACTAAAACTATATGCCTTATTGAACGAGAAAAAACAGGATTCGATAAGTTATCTCTTTTCCTACTTTCAGATTTATATAGAACAAATATTTTTGGTTTCTTTGAATTTAAATCCAAAAAATTATTCCCGTATGTATTAGCAGCTGAAAAAATTTAATATACTACTAATTGCTCCCAACTCCTTTTTTGCACAATAGATACGTTCCTTAGAAAACCGTGCAAAAAAATGTGTAAAAAATACATGCGACGTATGGCAAATTGGGGATACGTTCCACAACTTTAAAAAATTGTGTAAGGCTTAAAATTGTCTAAATACTTTCCCATTAAACCGTGCGAAAAAAGTAATAAGTAAATCCGTTTTACATATTTATGAGACAAAACAATTCCTTTTTATTACAAAAAAATTAAAATTAGTGTACAGTGGAAATTAAGTCTAGTGCATACGAAATATAAAAATTCAAACTGAAATTAGGAATAAAACTACTAACTAACAACTACTCATCGCTACTTGATAACAAGCGTGCACGTTCCCCCTTACGAACAGGATCAAATATGCTATCATCAGTATATGTGCCAGATATATGTCTAACGCAACTGTCGGCTTTGATTCAAACGAAGGATTTCGTTCGTTACCGTGTTGGTTTATTTTTTTCTTTTCTTTTGTTACAAAATCTATTTTTAGTGACAGTTCTTTTGGTTTCTCAAGTTGCTTAATATAATTTTTGATATATTTTAACACAAAACTAATTAAAACGCTAAAATTTTAATGCACGCTCCATGTCAAGATTACGAGTAAGGAAATGTTGTTCCATACTTGTTGCAAATTTAAATAAGCTGTTAAGAGCTGAACTCTTCACCTTCGATTTGGTCATTATCGAATTTATTATTATATTAAAAAAAACTGTCATAAATTCAATCAAATCGACCTCATCCAAAGGGCACCAATCCCTAATTTTTTTTAAAATTCGTGCTAAAACAAAAAAAAACTTGTGAAAAAAAAATTTCTTTAAAATTCGTGTACCGTGTTATTTCAAAATCATGTAAAAAAGACCGTGTAAAAAAGAGTTGGGTCTATTGAAATAAGAAGAAATTATCTCTCGTGAAACCAGAACAGATTAAGAGTATATAGATTATTAATTTAATGGGGGGATTTTACATTATAAAAAGAATTCAGTAACTTTAAAAATGGAATCAAACTGCAAACAAAGATTCAATAGCTAGGATTTTTTTCAAACTTTTTCTGTTCAAAAATAAATATTGAAAAGACAAATAGTGTAACAAAATGTTACAAAAAGTAGTTCATCTCTCAAATATTTTTCATAACATCTGTCAAAGTGAAGGACTCACAGCTGCATGTACGATACGAGTGCATCCGATATCTTTCAGTGCGACTGGTGATAAAATGTCATTAACCTTACTCGTACGATTGCAGGCGGCAAATGATCTGAGTGTGGCGAACAGATTTTTAGCAAGATTTTGTACTTATTTTAGCTCGAAAGTAATTATACGATTTTTTTTTTCATTTAAAAAGTTCTATAGATCTAATACACGTTCATTTAAAGACAAAACATCAGTAAAATAATTAATTTTTTTAAATGTAATTTTTTTTAGAAAAAGAATTGTACAAATGGTTGAAAAAAATTATTTTAGGAAAAAAGCCATTAAAAATTGGATTATGTAATGGATGAATTCGTTTTTTGAAATTAATTACCCAGTTAAATCTAACTTTTTTTTAGTTCTTTTGTACATGTACACATACATCTTATCAATATTCGCGTCATTTTACAGTAGTACCTATAACTCTTTATCCATTTCATATTCATTTTTATCAGCAAAAAAAAAAGCCATTAAGTTTTCTGGTTGAAGACTTTTGCATCTTGAGTAAAAGAAAATGAATTATATTACATAATAAAGCAAGATCCCATAAGAAAAGAATTCTGAAGCCAAAATTTTACTTGGAAACGTTTTTCAGTAAATCATATTATATACAGATAGAATAATGTAACAAATAATGTAAAAAATATTTTAAAGTCAATTTCTACTTAGTTTGAAAAATTTACTACCATTATCTGTTGCAGATAAATCTAATTTCGTCAGAAATAATACAGAATAAATTCAAAATAAAAAAAAATAAAATTTATAAGTATAAATGTGCATATTGTAGAAATATAATGTTTTTCTTAATATTTTCTTAAAACTATAAGTTATCTTACCACCAGTTTAATTTTTAAAAATGAGTTATTCTTTTATTTTTATCTCAACAGTTAAATGCCGTTAGAATTTAAACACTGTTATTTAATTAGTATTATAATTTTAAAATATGCTGTAAAAATAGATGTGTGTGTGTGTGTTATTAAAGCAATTTGAAACAGAAAATAACTTTAAAGATTAATTATTACTGAACACGCAAAGTTAAAGCACTTATGTACTTGTCCAAGCACAACAACATTACATTGAAACAGATATCTTTTTCATTTCAAGGGCTTTATTTGATTATCCTAAAAGCTTTGTAATAAATATTCATCATCAAACAAAAGCCGAATGAGATTTTCTTTGCGTGATGTCTGTATTTGAGAAATCCGATCAACAAAAACAAGCTCATCTTACTCAAAGCTTCCGTAGACAGTCTGATTTTTAGACTTGTTTCCTTGTTCTTTTTTCTTTTGATAACTTTACATTTCTAATAGTATAGTTTAAGGTCATTCATTTTTGTTGTCTTGGCGTTTGACATTTCTTTATGAAATACCCTGCTGGCCATTAAATTTGCTGCACCAGGAAGTAAAGCCAATAACAAAACTATTTATTGTACTTATACAGCATAATAGGAAGAGAATATGTGAGGAGGATAGGACGAGGTACCTTCTAATTCGCAAGCACGTAACATACCACTGGACTAAAATGATCACTTCAGTCCGGAGGCTGTTACTGGCTTATATAGTTAACACCACTACACATGATTAAATTTGTAAGTAATTCGAGGGTTTGTATAATACGAAACTATTACACACAACTGCCACCTCGGTCAGCTAAAAGGGCTTTAACCCGGTAGGCATCTAGTTGAACAGGGCTCAAATGACAGATATGGACAAGTCATTCCATGCTGTTTCAATTCCATGCTACACTTCATCAAAAAGAAGCAAGCAGTGGTGGCCCAATTTCTCAGTAACCCATGATCAGATGTTTTCAATGGGTGAGAGATCTGGAGAACGGGTTGGCCAGGGCAACAGTCGAACATCTTCTGTACCCAGGTTGGTTAGGAAATGATGGACAATATGCGGTCTTGATTTATCTTGTTGAAAGGTGACGTCTTCAGGGCTTTGAAGATAAGGCACAACCATTGACCTTAAGGCCTTAGAAATATAATGCTGGCTATTCAGATTACAAACCATGCCTTTAAAACGAGTTCATATCGTGCCCAATGGCTACCCGTAACATCACACAAGGTACGAAGACCGTGCACGGTGTCGAATGCTAGCACGCCACGTTGCTGCCACGTTGAAAGGCTGAGGGGTTTTAAATCTAGTGAGACTCAAAGTCCTTCCGTTAGCGTGGTGTGAAAGTTTAAAGAGGGCGGTGCCACAGCTCAGGTGTCGTCCTTGACGGTGGTTCGAAATTACGAGGTTCGTCACCAATAGACCTCGTAATGCTTCAACGTGCGACGTAAATCAAATCAAGTGGCTGTATGATCCTGCAAGTTCAACCTGACAAAATGTTTGTCCTTTCCAGCGTTAGTGATGGTAGTCCGTTCAGATCCTGAGGAGCGTTTAGTATGGACCCCCCCCCCCCCCTGAATTCATAAATCCTTTATCTGCATGACAATCATTGAATTCCGATCAATGTGAATAGCCATATCGAGGGACGATAAATCTACACGATGGGTCACAAACCTATTGCTTTCGAACTTCAGAACGTGCTGGTAGCCATTTTTTCTTCTTATACGAAGCGTACCACAATCTTCTCACGACCAGCCAACATTCAAATCGATTTCTAAATGAAAAACCCGCTTTCTCTTAACCAAAGTTTGAAATGCCGTTTCTCTCTCCTACGTCATTCGATTGAGCTTAAATGCTAATCATTTGCATATCGCAGCATCTTCTTCCTTTAAGGAGAATTTGACGTTGTATCATTACTCCTTCACGGTGATGCAGTTTTAATGGCCAGTATTATATCAGTGAACTAACAGTTCAGGGGCATCCGACTACTTGAGACAAATTTTTTTAAAAAGTGGAGATATGAAGATTTTTTTGTGGTTTTTAGATTTATTTTCCCTTTAAAGAGAAAAAGGCTAAAATTAAGAAGAGAAAAATAAATTATTATTACTAAAATGGTAAAAATTTACAAAACAATTACATAAACGGGACCCATCTTGTACCAAAAGTTTATGAACAAATTTTCAATTTTTCCATTCTGATGTGTTGCTATGTTATTCATTTTTGAAATGACCTTTAGGATAAGAGATATTTTAATTTTTACAAAAACTAGAGCACTTTATCTTAGTTATTATATAAAATTGCTTAAGTAATAACAGTGATTATACTATCGTAAGGGACTGTAAATTTTGTAATAAAACAGTAATTGACAAATCTGAACGTTAAAACACTTCTACTATTATACAGAATATACACACAAAAATTTCAGTTAATTATTTTCAAAACCTTTTGAGCAATCGCTGTCCACGTTTGAACTTTTCGAAAAAATCACATTTCCAGTAAAACGCATTTTAAAGTATGGTATCTGATGTAAAGTTATGGCATCTGCTTTTACTTAAAACACTTGCAGTTTTTGTTCTAGTAAATTGAAAATAAAAAACTTAGTATTTTTATAAAGCTAATAAGATGGCCTATAAAATAAAACCGCAAAAAAAAATTTGTCAATTTTTGAAAAAACTTGATTTTAGGTTAGTCGGATACCTGAAATGTGTATTTCAAATATCGAGAAACATTTTTCGATAATTTATTATTTCGAAAAATGTTAACAATGAAACACAAGAGAAAGGGCTTCTATATACGATTTGTAATTTCGAGAAATCGAATATTATTAATCTAAAAGTATTATTCCTGAAAAGGTCGATTTTTAAACAACTTAAAATGCTTGGAAAATTTCTTAAAATTTTTATAATAAGTTTATCTAAACAGTTCGGCAATAAGTGTCAGTTCTTAGCGTAATAAAATATCAAAATGAAGACTTTCAAAATGTGGGTTATCATTAAGAAAATGAAATAGTTTCGAGATATTCGTGATGCTAAAAAATACATATTCGAAGCTTCTAGTAATTGCTGAAAATTAAAGTAACATTAAAGAGTATTAAAAATGGCTGAAAAATAAAACAAAATTAAAGAAATTATGTAAAGTAAAAATGACAGAAAAAACACACACAAATGTGCGACTTACCAAACATATTATTTCTTTTATTTAGAGGCTATTATTTTCTTTTATATACAAATTAGTAACACTTTCAATGAGCGTCTGTTAAAAGGTGATGTACTACAATCTGGGTCCTGCTGCTTACTAATATTACTAGGAAAATGTGATGGGGGAGAAATTTGTACCGCTAATATTCATTAAAAATTTTCACTCTAAACAGAATATAAAAACATCTAAAAACAAAAGTGAGAACTGCAGAGTTGCAGAGAAGCTGTTTGGAAGTCCATAATTTGATATATATATATATATATATATATATATATATATATATATATATATATATATATATTGTACTTACTTTTTAACATAGAGCTTTCTTTTTTTTATATTGAGAGAGAGAGAAAAGAATGGATTTCCTCTCTCTGGTGTGTGTGAAGAGCACTGAATAATCTGATCTTATGCATTTAAGGGTTTAAGCTGGAGTTTTTAAAAATGTATCTGTATAGTATATAAATAGTCATTCAAGGTATATAATATAATTAAAAGTGCATTTAAACAAAATAGGAAAGATTCGTCATAATATTAGTTGTACTTTGATTAAACTAATTAATATTTTTTCCGATATGATAGATGGATTTATCTAAGGAAAAGCATTTAAATCACTACAAAATGAAAGAAAAAACATTTGACCTGAAATGGGTATTATATATTTATGAAACTATTAATGCATTTACTGATTCTTATTTCAGCTCTTCTTTGATATTATTTGTTTCAAGATTGCTTACCATTTTATTGCCTTCTTACATCACAAATTTTAATTTTCTCTTTCATATACTATTTTTAATACATTTGTTTTTTAAAAAAAATTGTAACAAATTTTCAAATTACAAATAGTTTTATGTACTCATTCAAAATATGTACAATTAGCATCATTTAAAAAAGCTTTTAATGCATTTAAAGTGAAGCATTTTTTTCCTATTTTAATTACAAGTACAAGTGTCCCTCGTATATAATGTGGTACTTGTAAAACATGGATTCGATACTATATGGCACTAAACTTGAGTTTAAAATTACAAGCGCGCGGTCTTGATATAACATGATTTTTAAAAAAATTATAATTTAAAAAAACTAAAGAACACACTTTTATACTGAATGGAACTAAAAAGTAAAAAAAATAATTCTTAATATAAGAATAAAATGATGAACGAGAAAATTAATGTCATTGGGGTAAAAGCGTGGGTGTTCTATAAATATATTAATTGTTATAGTTTCTAACTTCTCTCAATTCCGAAATTACACCCCACGCTTTTACCCCAATGACATTAATTTTCTCGTTCATCATTTTATTCTTATATTAAGAATTATTTTTTTACTTTTTAGTTCGATTCAGTATAAAAGCGTGTTCTTTAGTTTTTTTAAATTATAATTTATTTTCCATTTTTTAGTTCGATCTACAATAAAAGCGTGTTTTTTAGTTTTTTAAACTGTTATTTTTTCATTGTTGAATTTATCCTTGAGTTTAATATTTGGAGCCAGAATTACGTGGCTGCTGGAATAAGTCTTGCTCTTCAATGGATTTTAATTAAATGGTCTGAAGTGTATATTTATTCTCTCTGTTTACGGGGCCTTGGATGAGTCCCGCATCGTTATATTAGATTCCGTCTCAAAAGAACAGGTCAAACAAATAAAATGTGTAGTAAGAAGAAAAAAAGATCGAATTAAAAAAAATTAATGTACCACATGTTTTTATAACGGACTAAAAAGTATAAAATTCCTCCTTTTCGTTTTTTTTCCCCTTCTTTTTTCACATTTTCATGCATTGTCATCCACTTCTGAGATATGGTCCAAATTTCAAGTCTCTAGCTCATCGGAAAGTCACACAGTTTAAAATCAATTACAAAATTCCACCCGGACAGATATTAAAGAAAGCGAGTTAATAAAAACATGGTAATATTAAGTGTCAATCGTATTCTCACCTTTTAAACGTATTGCTATAATGTTAATTCGTATCATCACTTCTAAACATATTGCTTTGTAAAAATAAAAAATATTTAGCAGTTAGAACATAAATTATTTTTTCACATCATTCTGAAAAATGTTTATAATATATAAACATTTTTCAGAAAAATGTTTATATATTATAGTAAGAAATTTATAACACCCACCCACTCTCCACTTTCTCACATACAGAACACTTTTTTGTTTTATTTTTATAAACCACAAGTGTATTAATTAAAAACACTCGCTGTAGGGTTACACCTTTTTCTTTTAGTCGCTAAATCTGGAATTAGTCGCCAAATCTGGAAATGTTATATAAAATTAGTCGCCAAATCTGAAAATGGTATATCGGATTAGTCGCCAAATCTGAAAATTGTAAGTGCAATAAGTTGCTAAATCTGGAAGTGATATATTTAATTGTCGCCAAATCTGATTATCGTGATTCCTGACGATCCTGATGAGGACAATGGAACAAAATTATGAAATTATTGTATTGTCATCGGGCCTTGACAAGTGTGCAAAATTTCGAATTAATCTGACCTTTTTAAGTGGGTGAAAATCGAGTTCCAAGATTCCGTTACATGCAAGTGAAACTTATAAAAGCGTGTTAAAAATAAAAATGTGAATATCCTTTTTCGTTCAATAAGGGAATCCCCACTTTTACAGCTACAGAAAATCGCTGAGTTTCTCTTTTATGATATGTGAAGAAAATGTATTGTTATTTATTTATTTATCTTTCAGATGGCAACCTTAGCTGTAAAATTGTGTTAGATAATTGTAATAAATTTGTTGTATTTTTTATTCTTGTATTCATATTTTTGTTTTTGATTAAAAACTTAAGGTAACTCACTTTTTCATTTGCATGTTTTATTGGAGAGAAACTTCAGTTATCATAACATTTTACACCTTAATACTTGATTTCGATAAAACACGGTGCACACTGCCTTTTTATTGATATTGTTTTAAAGTTTCGTTTTACACGGTTTCAATACAACACGAAACATAGTTTCAATACAACACGGTATATATTGCCCTGAATTATATTATGTACATACATAACTAATTTAATAAATAAATACAATAATAATTTAAATAAATAAATACAATAATAATTTAAATAAATAAATAAAATGATAATCTAAATCAGGGGTGGCCAATCTTTTCGGGAAGAGTGCCACTATCTGATTAAAAAAAACTATGCGTGCTAATTCCAACTTTACCAACAAATAATAAAAAAAAGTTGAAAATGACATGTAAATTTGGAAAATTCCTTGTTGGTTGAAATTTACAAAATTCAATATAATTCGGATCACTTTCAGTCGAAATAAGTTCCTTATATCTGTTTTTCAGTATAGTATGGTGCTCTAAATGAATAATTTTGATTTGGATCTCAGGTGGGTAATAATTAACGTCTTATCGAGAAATTGAAAAAGGATTTGTAAAAAGATCAGCAATTTTTTATAAGCTTGAAAAAATAAGTAAACTTGGTATTGAATGGATCCTGAAAAAGGGATGATGAATTTTTTAATCTACCATAGCTGAGGGAATTATCAACTTTGGAAGATAGTTCCTTCATTTATACGAAATGGGATAATCTTTTTTTATGAAAGCAAAAAAGTTTGTTCACAAAGAAAGATTTATACTAACAAGGGTAAAAAAAATACAATCTTTTCCCTGTAATCTTAAGTTTCAATTATTTAAATGTTCCTTAGTATCGGTAAGAAAATCTACATCCCAAAGCCAATCTTCCTTCTTAAGTAGTAAACACTCAATGGTCGTTTCATTGTTTCTTCCAAATATTTTAAAACACACCACACACTCTCTCTCAATCAAATTCCAAAATCTCCCGAGTGTACTTTCCTTTGGAAAGCCAGTGGACACAACATTGAAGAGAGTAGGTAAGAAAAGCCGGTTCTGCGGTAAAGGCGCAGGCGCAGGCACAGGCACAGGCGCAGGCACAGGCACAGGCACAGGCACAGGCGCAGGCACAGGCGCAGAGTTGAGTTGTTTTCCTCCTGTGGAGGCACAGGCGCAGGCGCGGAGTTGTTTCCCTTCTGTGGATGCTGCGTGGAGTTGAGTTGTTTCCCTCCTGCTATGGTTTTGGTTTTCGAGTTGATGGGGGGAGTTGAGTTGTTTTCACCTGCTGTTGAGTTGTTTCCCTCCTGCTGCTAAGTTGAGTTGTTTTTTAAATGTGTAAAAAAAGTTTATTGAAATGTTTAAAGTGCTCATGGCGCCACCTATTGGTTAAACTATACACTAATTATTAGATTTTAAAATGATTGAAAAAATAACGCTCAAATAAAAAAAAAAAATAAATCCAGATTCAAACTCACAGCCCCAGAACAAAATGTCTCCATAGGACAATAGTTTTTCAGTTACGCTAACCATTGTCCTATGAAGGCATGCTGACCTGAAGAAAACTTAGGTTTATAATCTCATGAATTTAATTTTGCAGGCGACGCAGATGGCGACATTTTCTTAATTAAAATGAAATAAAAAAAAATATTTCACTTATATTATTTTAATAATTTGTAAATTTTAATGCGGTATAATGATTACACATACACAGTAAAAATGTGACGTAGAATACTCGTAATCAGCGTGTGAACGGTTTACGATTGAACTTGTCTTAGCTTGTCTGATCTTGATTCTACAAGACGGCGACTGAATTCTACGTCAGAAATTATCTCAATGCTTAGAGCGGATGGATACATTGTTGGCTTTAAAAAAAGTTTATTTTTATAAATCTGAAGCAAAAAGAATAATTTTTTTTTTATAAATATGGTTATATTGTTAATTTTATTCATACTGCTTTCTAGTTTAATTTATGTTGAAATAGTTTCATTTTAAAAGATAAATATCAGTATACATCTTTCAAACAAATTATCTTAGTATGTTAAGCATAAGTGATATTTTAAATATATTTTGTATAAAAGAAAGGAAAAATGTATGTTTATGTGCTTAAAGCAAACTCTTTGCCTTTTCCAAAGAGTATAAATTGTATAACTATTCATTGCAATAACCATTTAGTTAAAATATTTTTTAATTGAATAGAAATAAAAAAAAATATTTATTATACATTGTTTTAATAACAAATTGTAAATTTTAATTCGGTATAATGATTACACATACACAGCAAAGATACAAAGTAAATTGTTTATTCAGAAATCAACATCTTGTATTGCGTTTTACATTACAATTGTATATATATATATATATATATATATATATATATATATATACATTACAGGAGAACAACAAATTATAAAATTGATTTCAGTATAAGGATTACACAAAAAGATACAAAGTAAGTTGTTTATTTACAAAAGCAGCATTCCATTTCACATTACAATCTTTTATTTACATTACAAAAATCACATTATTGTGTCATCATTGGATTTTATGTCTTACTGCTCATCGAATAGGTCTAAATTCATCAATGACCAATGTCCATGGGCAAGCGTAGTAATGCCATCATCATTAATAAACCTTTTGTCATCTTTATAGGACAGAGCAAGTTTGTTTTGCTTTATGGAGTGTATTGAATGAAATTTGGATCTAATTAAGTTCATGTCAACATATTTTAATTTTTGATTAAAAAGACAGGCTTTGTAGTCCTCAAATGTTATTTTATTTTTTATAGTTTGTTTTTTAATTCCTTTTAACCGCTTTTCAATCTTATGGTTTGTTTTGTAGGCATACATTTTCGATTTTAATCCTACATATTCTGTCATAATATTTCCCTTGTTTTCATCCTTCATTTTCCCGATGACTTTTTTGTTCACTAGAGGTAAATTGTAAATGTTGTTTTTATCATAATCTGAAGTATCATATAAGTTAATATCATTTTTCATGTCACTGTAAAAATCATCAGTTTTTATTTCATAGATAAAGGAATCGGTGTCTGTATACATGAGCCTTACTTTCGAGTCGTAACGGTGCTTCATGTACTCATAGTGAAAAGAATACATTAGAACTTTTGATAAGTCTAAAATTACCATTCCTACCTGTATTGGTTTCAAAAATTTGATTTGGGTTTTTTTTAGATGGACGGCCATTAAGTTTTCAGAAAATATTGTGCGTCGATTAAAATTTGATTTCGCTATTAACTTTCGAGCCTGCTCTTCTGTTGAGCATAAACGTATATCTACTCTTCTTCTTACATTTTCCATCGTTTTCCCGAATATGCTGTTATTCATTAGTTTGTAATAATCCTTCTGAAAGTCATTTACAGCTTTAGTTCTTAATTTAGTATTATAATCTATGTAATTTTTAAGCCAAGGAGATTGAAAAAATTTTAAAACTCGATGAGTTTTTTTCAAACTAACCCTAATTTTAAATATAGCTTTAAATTAGAATAATGGAGAACATATTTTGTTTTGGATTCCAAAGTAGTTAAAAGTCTAGGTTCTTTACAATTAGGTGGGGGCTTATTTTCAGGGGCAAGGGGAAAGTCTGAATGTTTGTCATGCAAATCGGAGGGATATTCAAGATCTACTTCCAAGATGTAACCTACATCGGATTCATCTGATAAATTTAAAATATCCTGTTCGGTTAAATTTTTATCACTCCAAACAAAATCTTTTAAGGGTAGATATTTACTCATTGCATAACCGTACAAATTATTTGCGTCAAGGTACATTAAATATTTTATCTCATCATCTGGGTTAAAATTAGACATATATTTGTTGTTAGCTATAGCATAACGATTGCAGCACTGACTTATACCTCCTCTTACACCCTTTTCTATAAAAAGAAGCATGTCGTAATCAGTGAACAGTTCGATAGCTACTTTAGTATGTAATAACATAGCATCCCATGATAAAGCTGGGGTGGTAAAATACCAACAGGGGTCAAGTTTATAAGTTTGCATGCATATTTTCCGAAAGTTTTCAAAGAGATCTGTTAACAATAGGACATCTGTTTTTACATATAGATCACAGTATTCACCAAGATTATTTAAATGAAATTCATTAAATACTTTACATGCATGATTATAATCCTCTACACTTATAGGCTCCTCATTTAGTTTATTGTAAAATTTGCTAATAGGTGGTAAACAAGAATCTTTACACTTTTCAAAACTATCAAAATAATCATACGGAAAAACTCCTTTTCTTAAAAGTAAATCTATTTTTTCTGAATCAAAATAATGTTTCATATATTTAAATTCATCTTTTTTTAGTGTTTTTATCAAATTTTCCAAACTAGAAGACATGAATTTGAAAGAATCTAAAAACCTTAACTGAAAATCATTTGAAATATTTTTACTGAAGGAAATATATTTTTCTTCGGTTTTCGGAATTAAATTAATTTGTTTTTTATCGTATCCTAACTCCTTAATAAAAATATGGGCGTCATACCCAGAAAGATTATGGAAGAAAACAGGCAAAAATTTAGGGGTTTTCATTGCTAAATTACAACTATTACAACAAGGGCCATTAAATTTTTGAGTCACATGGTTATGATCCCTAACCTTGATATTGTTTTCGCGAAAGGTTTGATCACAAACATAACAATTTTTAGCATTATCATACAATTGCTTTTCTGATTCAGTAAGAGGTAATAATGGTTTTAGTTTTTTATAAATATTATCCATTTCTATTGCATCTTTTTCTAACTTTTCAATAAAAATTTTTGGGGCATCAATACCTCTATATACTACTGGATCTTTATAATACCCCCTTGATAACTGATAAAATAACAAAAACCTATCGGGACATGTTTTTCATAAATATTAGTAAATGAAAAGTTTGGATTAGGACCACAAGTATCAGTTTTCCTAGTTACACACTCGAAATCCGCATATACAACAAAGGGTATTTTTAAACAATGTTGAAAATTTTTAAATTTTAAAAACTTACTAGTTTCTGACGGCATTACTACTCTTGCAGGACTTTTATGTATACACATCTCATTGTGCTGAAGAAGTTTGTATTCTGTTTGCAAAGCACTTAAACATCTTTTACATATAAATGTTTTATGATGATGTTTTGAGAGTTGTTTGGAAACAAGTCGAGATAAGCTTTTAATGAAACAATAATGTCCAAACTCTCCATTTTTTACGTAAAGCAAATCTATATGTTTATCACACACTATATCACTGATGAGGAGAGGAAATATTTTTAAATCTTCTTCAAAAGAATAAATATTTATTCCTATATCGTTCATTTTTGAAAATTTTTTCACCTCGTTAAGCGGTGTTGGAAAGGATATTCCATCAAAGTTCAACTTATTTATGTGGGGGACATAACTTGACGTTTTGTTGAGGTTGCTGGTGTTGGGGTAAAGAGCTGCGAGAATAGACCACATGAAGCAATGAGAGTCCTCATTATTGATGACATTGATGATTGCCTTAGTTTCAGCGATCTGCTTCGGCACCTCGATGAAGGATGATGAACCTCTGAATGGAGAATAACGGTTTGTGCGGACTTCGAGTCTTAAGATTTCGTCCAGTGTCCAGCCCGAGTCTTTACCCTCGAAATCCTCACTTTCTTTCACTATTTTCTCAGACATGTTGTCATAAAGGCTGGCGAGATTAGTTCCTTGTAATACTTCATTATTCGGCGTTTTAAATTCAACGTTTTTTATCATTTTTCCGGCATCTGTCGCTTTCGAGTAAATGCAATGAACCCATTTACTCACTTTCAAGGATTTGTAAGTTTTGAGTTCATTGTGAAAAATTAAGAGTGTCTCTTCTTTTCTCAAGAGTAGAAACTCTTTTATCCCCAGTGAACTATCGTTATTATGGAGATCAAATGTTTTATAAGCTTTTTGAAAAGCACTCTCTCTTTCTTTTGGTGGTAAGGAGATATTTTCAGGAACAGCAGCAGAATGTTCTGGGACAGCTGTAGAATTTTCAGGAACGGCCGTAAAGGTTTCAGGAACTGCATCAGAATGTTCTGGGGAAGTCGTAGAGTTTTCAGGAACAGCCGTAGAGTTTTCAGCAGATGTGGACAACTGTGTTTTCTTTTTCCTATTTGAAACAGACAAATCCACTCTCTTTCTTTTTCCCGCTTCATTCTCCAACTTTCTTTCGCAGCTTTTATTTTTCAAATGATTCAATAAGTTGTCTTTACGGGTAAAGGATGTATCACAAAACTCACATACAATTTTCTCTGTTGAATGCACAGAGTCAATGTGTCGTTTTAAATCACTTTGCCGAACGAAGTTTTTTCCACAAATATTGCAAGTAGACATAATGAAGCCGTAGAAATTTTAGAACGTTGCTACTCACTACTAAATCTTCAAACAAATTTTGTGTTCTGCTACACTGTGACGATCAGGCACTGTACATATATTCGACGGAGCGAATGGGCTATTTGAAACATGTTATCAACGCGGTCTCCTTTTAAACTCCTGGGGGGTGGATAGTACACGCCCCTCATCACTTCTCATTGGTTGGCGCAGTGGAAATCTGCACACGTCACGCTCCGACCCCTTACCACCCGCCGTTTTCCGAGGCGTCAGTCTACAAAGTCAGACAGGGTATGTGAATAGATCAGCAGGGGGGTTTCGTCCTGCCCATTCAAACCACAGACCCACTGACGTCGAGACGAAACAATGAAAACCACGTGTTTTGCCTCCAAGCTGCTCTAATCCATCAAACTAGACATAAATAGGGGATCAATGCTACCTTGTTACAATACTATGAGAAAATACTGTACTGAATGGTCTCACTTTTATCTGATAATGAATCAAAACTTGAAAATGCAGGATACAACATAATATGATTATGGGCAGGGATAAGAATTTATGAATTTTCTTTTTGTTATCACGCAAAATAAAATTTATAGAATTAACTGTCTCGTAGTATAAATAGCAGCAGCATTGATAAAAATTATTAGTTTAATCATGGATTCTCTCAAATTGGTTCATCCATTTACTTTAATCTTGGCTGGACCATCTGGTAGCGGTAAAAGTCAGTTCGTTAAAAAATTAATTGAAAATAAAATGATTAAACCTTTTCCTAAAAAAATAGTTTGGTGTTATGGGGTTTATCAAAAGTTATATGAAGAAATGTCGAATATTTCCTTTCATGAAGGTATTCCATCTAATGTGCACCAGTATTCGGATGCGTTAATTGTTATAGATGATCTTATGGGCGAGTTAGGGAATGATCCCCAATTAACAAAATTATTTGTAAAATATTCACATCACAGAAATTTGAGTATAATTTTTGTGGTACAGAATATTTTTCATAAAGGGAAAGAAATTAGAGAAATTTCCTTAAACGCTCATTATCTTGTATTATTTAAGAATCGAAGAGATCAATCCCAAATTACACATTTAGGGCGCCAATTATATCCTCGTAAAGTGAAATTTTTTCAAGAATGTTACACAGATACCACATCAAAGCCGTACGGATACTTACTTATTGATTTAAAACCTGAAACTGATGAATCCTTGCGTGTGCGCACAGGTATGTTTCCTGGAGATGTTTTTTATGTATATCAACCTCGATAACCCATTACTTTGAAACAAATAAATAGATTCAAATTGTTAGATGAATATTCATTAGTTCGCAAGATGCCAGTGTGTTCTGAACAAACTTTAGAGCTCTTAAAATTAATTTCTAAAACAAAAAACTCAAAATCTATTTTGAAAAAGTGTTCAAAGAAAGAAATAAAAACTTTGTGTGAGTGCGTGCTGAATGTTTTATGTGGTAACATATCGTTGACTAAAATTAAAAAAAATCGCTTATCTCCCTATAAAGAAAGCTTAAGAAAGCTTTCTAACAAAAAAACACCTCTTTACGAGAAAAAGAAAATTTTAATTCAAAAAGGAGAAGGATTCCTATCTATTTTATTACCAGCAGCTATTTCCGTTATCAGCTCTTTAATTCAAAATGGAATTTAGCAAAAAATTTGTACTGGTACCCGAAGAAAGAGCTCAAGTAGCGGAACACTTATCGGAACTTGATCAACGTATGAAAAACATTCTCCATAATAAGGATTTAACTGAAGAAGAAAAAGCAATACTCTATCTACAAGTTTTACAAAAATATACACATTTTTCTGTTGAAAATCGAAAAGAGTCCGAATCAATTCCAACTGAAACATCTGTATCGGAAAATCAAGAAATGGAATCATTAAACGAAAATCTAAAAGGTTCAATAGTGAAGACAGAGAAAGGGCAGAATGTGAAGACAGAAAAAGGAGTGTTAGAGGATAAAATTTTTAGAATTGTTCCACCTAGGTATAAAGAAAAAGCAAAAGATATTTTCCAGTTTTTAAAGCTTCAAGAATCTTTCAGTTGGAATTCTGATGGTGAAATTATTTACAAAAATACTGTTATTCCAGGAAGTAATATTGTATTCCTCGTAAATGATTTTCTACGGAACCGAAAATCGGCACCTGAAGGAAGATATGTATTTTTAAGTGCTTTGAATGATGTAAATTTACCGAAACATCTAGATGTAAATAAAAAATTGTATAAGAATAACAAAATTATCAAAAAACCAATAATGTATGCTCGCAGAAATGCATGGTTGAAACTTTGAAATAAATGATAATCATTTGATTTAAAAAAAATGTCTCTTTATGATTTGAACAGTTTTCTTTTGCAGGTGAAAATATACTTATTTAATAAAATTTAAAAGTTTCAAATAGATGATAATTAAATAAAATTATATTAATTTTTTGAGAAAAAGAAATTTATCATAGAAAAAAAATATTAATTTTTTTAGGGAACAAAAATATTTTATCATAGAAAAAAATATGAATTTTTTAAGGGGAAAATTATTATAAAAATTATATTAATTTTTTTTTTTGAGAAAAAAAAAATTTATCATAGAAAAAAAATAGTAATTTTTTTAGGGAAAAATAAAAGAATATAATAGAAAAAAAATAAAAGACACAAATATTTAGTTTCATTCCATTTTTTTTTTATTT
The DNA here is from genome assembly GCA_019973975.1 of Trichonephila clavata. NCBI lineage: Eukaryota > Metazoa > Arthropoda > Arachnida > Araneae > Nephilidae > Trichonephila > Trichonephila clavata. The sequence continues at coordinate 4,440 of BMAO01012630.1, read as the reverse complement.
TTTTATTTTCTAAACACAAATCTTACACCATATCGCTTCTTTACAAATTGATACATAATAAAATCATTTATATACAATTGATTTAAAATATAATGCATAGAATAGCCTTGGCTGCGTTTGAATAAAAAGTAAATACAGTATTGTCCACAAACATTGGATGTTGGTGATTGAAACACTTTGGAATTCCATAATACATCTAAATAGGTAGTAGTACTAATGTTATAGAATGCAGGAGGTTGTCCAAACGAGTCATAAAATTCTAATTCTCTTTTATCATTCACAAATAATGCTAACCAGTGGGTTCCAGGCTGCGATGAGTCATCAGAATTTACAATAGCACACATGTTTTCTTGCAGAGGAGGGATTGTATCTCTAGAATAAACACCTTGGAAATAGGGGGACGTGGCCTTCTCTTGAGATAAGACTGTAAACAGTTGCATTCCATCCATTCTTTAATTTCCGAAATCATACAAGATATTTCTCGATTTGTTTATTTCGATTAAATTTTCAAACTCGGCGAAAACGATAACACATACGGTTTGTTCTAAAGATTTGCTGAATTTTAGTTCTAATCGCAAATTGCTATGTTTTATCAAACTTAAATGTTCTCCTGAGGAACATAAATCTGGTGAGAGGTTAAATCCAAATAATGTATTTGAATCTTTATATTCTTTTCTAGAAATAAATATACCTCTGTCTTGACCCATTCGATCTGTCCCAACGAATAGAGTTTGATAGGCACGTATGTATTGATCTTTAGAAAAATCGAGTTCTAATGGATTGTGAGGCACCGGTTGTCCATCCACATACACTCCAACAAAATTTAAATTAAAATGTTTAAACTCATAGGGAGATTTTGAAAATGCGCCGTGAAAAGCTTCATTATCAACACATCCTACAAAAACTTTTTTCGGCATTTGGCCTGAAAATATGTTATCTTGAATAAAAGACATGCTTCCTTTAGGAATCGAATACACTTTGCACAGAACTCGGTTAATGGGATATTTTGCACTTGTTTTTTCCAGCGCTTTCGCATGACCAAGAATAACTCCAGGATTCACGCGAACTTTTCGTATGAATAAAGAAACATGATCCAAAACAACTTTAAATCCTACAGATCCTTGCAAACAAAATTCGGGTTTGCTTCGTATTAATTTTATTTTTAAATCCACTAAATTGAGTAAAAGACGATCTTGATGAAATAAATCTGAATGTATGCAACCAATCATGTCTACAGTTGCACTTTCTTTAAAAAATTCAGTTCTTTTCTTGAGACCATCATCAGAATCCTTGTAAAATAGTTCAGCCGTTAATTGGGAAGTTTTGCTGTCGTATCCATGGTTTAAGAGAGTTTCAATATAAGATCGGTAGGGATATGTATTACTGGAATTGGAAACCACGCGATCATTTAAGGATACATCTACTTGAGAAAATAATGAATGTAGAAATAAATTCACAGGTCCTATAGTATCATCTTTAGTAATAGGTGTATTGTCCACTTTTACTATTTTCGCTTTTACATATAATTGTGTTTGACTGAGATCTATGTAATCTTCTGCACTTCCAGAAATGTGAAATTCTACAGGTGCGTTATCGAAAACGTTAGAAAGAGGGTGAAATTGTTTCCACTGCCCATCTTGAATAACTGTTTGAGTACCGGGTAAGTTGAAAAGTTCCAATTCAGATTTAACACATTCAGGAGAATCTTTGAGAATAAATGCCATTTTTACGAATCGAAAATATCGCGTACACTCACTTTACGTGCTTTGGATGAAATGAATTTTTTCTGTTTCTTACACTTTCTTTTATACTGTCCTTTCCCCACCATAGATTGAACTCTATCAATAGCTTTCTGAGCTAATTTTTTCCCACTTTCTCTGCTTCTTGTTTTTACGGCTTCTTTAAATTTTTCTCCTGACAATACATCAGAGGCAACACGACTCCCTGTCCTTAATACTTCTTTTCCAATAGTTTTACCTCCTTTTACTAAAAAAGGTAAGGCCGCTCTAAACAATCGGCGAAATATTCCTCCGATTCCATAACCCTTTTGAAAACTAATGCCCTTGTAATGAGTCAGACCCGAGCCGATCTGACCTGCATAATGGTCCTCAAATCTTTTAGTACAGCAAACGTATGGTAAGCTCATCTTGGCGCTTTTATCTTCAAATGAGGGTATGAGAAAAGCACTGCTTTATTTATAGTATTTGTCTCATGCGAAAATGAAGCACTATGATCACTTTACCTCTTTCAAAGGGAACAAAATCACCTGAATTGAGTCTCAGTTCAGCTTGAATCGTCTGAAACGAGTGTCTCACTAAAGGTAAGTATTGAGGTCTATCATAATATTGACTAATCGTTTCCCCGTCTTCACCTTTAGTTCGAACGATTCGTAATAAAGGAGCTTGTGTATCTCCCACAATTTGAGGTGAAATTAGATCCGAGTAAACGTAAAAAACCGAAAAATTAGACCATGCATCAGCAACGAATTCGCTTTTCATATTACCCGTTATGATTGCATTGCGTTTGAACCCTAACAATTCTCCTAAGTTCTCTAAATGAAGACTGCTACCTCGAATCGCATTCATTTTCACCCGTTTCGATGCTTTATTGTAAGTTATTGTGAACCGACTAGGATTTTTTGGTAAAGCAAGCTGTATGGCTGATATAATATCAAACATTGTTTCATAACACCCCACATCAATTGTTTGCTTAACGGTTGAAGAAATATTACCGTCACCCACTTTGTATCGAAAATAATTGTTAGTTTCATTTACGTTAAGCCAAGAATGAGGGTAGATGATTTCAGACAATCCCACTTCCCATTCACCATTTAAATAAACGGGGGAGGGTAACTGAGTTTTGAAATGAGATATTTTGTTTTCTGGAAAGAAATGCATAGAGCTATCAGAAGGTAATGTTACGTAGAAAGACATTTTGAAAATGAGTCCGTAAGAAAAAAATTTAACTATTTATACTTTTTGAATATCAGTCACCCAATCATTAAACTTTTCAGGATAACCTAAAAATTTAACAAAATATTCAGTGATTCCTCGTCTTTTTCTTTGTTTGATGACGTTCTCTACAGGATAGAAACCAGAGTCGACAACTTTTTGTAATTCTGCTTCATAATAAGTACCTTTAATCTCTTCACCTTGTAAATCTCTTAATCTATAAACGATCGGAATTCTTTGCACGATTTCATAAACTGCGAAAAGTTCTCGACTCCAGTTTTGTTCATATCCTTTTTCAAAGAGAAGTTTTTGCTTATTAATGCGCACAACATCGCCAATTTTAAATTTAGGGGCTTTAGGTTTCTCATTTCTTAGATCACCATATAAATTATTTAATACTTGCTTCCTGTTATGCCTACTTACAGAAGCAGGCTCCATTTTAATTGAACGGTGATACGAGTGATTATAACTGTGCATTAATTTATCAATGACGTCAATGTAATTTTTAGTATTAAATTCAGTGAAATATTTCCACATTTTTGTTTTTAACGTCCGATTAAACCTTTCAACTACGCTAGCTTTAGTTTCGTTATTTGTAGAAAAAAATTTTACACTCATATTTTTCAAATAATTTTGAACTACTTTATTTAAAAACTCCTTACCGGCATCTGTTTGCAACACTTTAGGCTTCCTTTCTTTAAAAATAATTTCTAGCGCAGACTTTACACTTTTTCCAAATTTATCTTTCAGAGGAATTGCCCATGCAAATTTTGAAAATAAATCAATGCAAGTTAACAAATACTTATAACCCTTATTAAATTCTGCTAAAGATTGCATATCGACTAAATCCACTTGAAACTGACGATCAATATCACTTACAAATACTCGATTCCGCTGAAACTTATGCCGAACAGGTTTATGAAGAGTGTAAGCATCTTTCTGTGATAACCAATGCTTTACATCTTTTTTACTATATTTCCCTTTTAAAGAGCGATGTAATGCCTCCACACCTCCGAAGCTACTTGGAACTTCGGGATTTTCGTAAAACGCTGCTAAATCTTGATACATTGTTACCGACGAACAGAACTTGATTGAGTGACTATTACAATGAATAGTTATGCAATTTATACTTTTTGGAAAGGCAAAGGGATTATGTTTAAAAGCATGAGCATAAATTTTCCTTACTTTTATACAAAATACTCTTATTTGTTTTTAAACGTGAAACTTATTTCAACACAAATATTAAACTAACAAACAACAAAAATGATATTAACTCAAATCAAGCATAAAAAAAAAACATTTTATTCAGATTTATAGAACAAAATACTGTGTAAAACTTATAAAGTCAGTATGCAATATTTTTTAAACAAAATCCTCATAATATTCAAAACAATCAGATGGACATAACATATCTCTTACTTCTCTTAAAATAATATCTAAGCGAAGATTTTCCAAAAAATTTTCAGTTACATAATTTACAGGTTTTAAC